>JABSMS010003509.1:0-36269 GCA_018902275.1 Aleiodes sp. PSUC_FEM 10030003
TTTACCATTTATTTATGGTTTATTCATGGAATGTATGATGATAACCACTATCAGAAGACGATATAGACGATAATAAATGAGGTCCTTAGGCTGTAAACATTCTCACAGTTCACATCATTGACGTCCTCAATCATTTGGAACAAGATGATGACATACCTCTGCGCCCTGACATCGGTTTGGTTTCATCTGAAACAAAATAAGAATTTTAAAATCTATTTCTCTCTAATGATAACTTCTTCAGATATGAAACTGATGCTAAAATTTTCGGAAAATTGAATGGTAGAACGAATCTAGCTTTCCTTCAGCCACATCTATTGGAAATTCTTCACTGCTGAGTGAAAGTTTGAGATTATCAATATTTCATAGATAAAATAATAATTGGCGTTGAGTCATAATCACTTTTCAGTTCTGATGATGAGTAGAGAACTCGACAGTCGGCGTCCTCTGTATATAGCCATCAGGAATTGAGATCACATTACAGTTGAAGCAAAGTAAAGCAGCTACGACCCAGCCTCAATTTCATCTTGACTATGATTAGTATCAATAACTGCCAGGGAATATTTTCTACCAAAATATTTGTTTTGCTGATAGCAATTGTCGTCTTGAAAATTGGTGTGTGAAAGTGACTGGAGAAGATCCATGGAGATGCCGTATTAGGGAGCTTCGCGGTCGAGCGCCATTAATGGAGTGACAGCCAAATCGTCCTTGCATCACATGAATAGTTGCGTGGATTTGAGTTGACATCGCAGAACTATTCTCTATGCTCAACTAAGAAAGCCGTAAGTCTTCTTAAAATTTCAGGTCTAGCCTGGAAGGCCTGCCTGCTATGGTTTTTATGTTTATTATTCTCATTTTAACCATTCATTTGATGAGGGAAACTTATAATATCGCCATCGCTTTCTCTCATTAATAACTGTTTCATTTTGAAATAGAAAAATTCCAAAAAATCATTCTTTGTATCGTTGCCAGAGCAGTTAATCATTTATTGGTATACCCAAGGGTTAGAAAAATGCTCAACGAATTGTAATGTTCATAATCCGTTGTAAGTCTCTCTTCCGCAACCTGGCTCTTGAGGAGCCATTGTTCCATTTGATTTGAACTCAACTATTCGACTATATTGGGCAGGTCAGTTACCAACAGGTAATGATGCAGACTTTAATATTATTGGCGACCGAACTATTTCCACAACATTTCTACTTTACCTATGAATGTCAATGTAGAGATCTGTTTTGCTGACGATGATAAAGTAGAAAGGTAGGAGTACATCCGTTGGTAACGATCTTCCGAGAGGATTAGCTTGTGTTGATAAGCGGTACCTACGGGAGATAACGCAGTCGTATTGACAAAGGATCATACCGCCTGGTAGGTAAAAAAGTCAGTCGATAAATACGTTAGTTACCTTCGAAGAGTATGTGCCGTGTAGGATTAGCCGATATAGGAAATTCGGTTGATAATTAACCCAATATCCGTAACGTAGGATGTTTTTACTTAGAACTCACAAGGAATTTGTTTATTTATTTAAAAAAGTATGCATAATGTAAGAGAGCATTAAACTATTCTTCATTGATTATGCAAAGGAACTAAATTCCGAACTCAAAGAATACCTATTTTTACCCCATTGTCTGATTATTTTCGTTTCGAAAAAGAAAAGAGAGATTTGTTAGCGACATTCATTAAAGTAATCGATTTTTTCATTCAAGAAAAGCATATAATTGTACAAGACACATAATGCCTGGAAATCACCGGGCTTCATTTACATAAGAATTGTGTGCAGCTGGCGAAGCAGTATGCAAAGTCTAGGGTCCCAGGTAGCTGATGTATTTCTAAAAAAACAGCTCATTTTTTCTACCGCCTATAGGAGCGAGAATAATTTATGAATGTGGCACTTGAATTTCATTTATTTCATCTAATGTACTGGAATCGTTCTTCAAGGTTAACTTGAGAAATGGTTGTTATGGGTTGTCCGAAATCTGAGGGATAGAACCTTCGAATCATTATCAATGATTGCAGGAATATTGTTCTCTGAAATGACGTTTGACTTACTAAGATGTTTCTGTGAATCTAATATGAATACAATTTGTTTTATTCTCTTCAGAAAAAAGATGGAATGAGTTCGAGGCTCAATAATTATAAAATTTATCCGGTAATTTTCAGAATTTTCGGATGAAGACGGAAATTATCCGCTTATTGTTGAGTTTTCAAACATTTCGGAACTTATGTAAACTCGAGCTCTCCGGTAAGTTCAAAATATTTTTATCGTACGACGAACTTAGAAAACTTTTCTTGAAAGTTGAACTTTTATTGTTTGGAAATGGTTGGATGAAAGTTGATGGAAGAGAAACATGTATTGAAATGTAACAAAGCAACATTGATGGAAACTTCGGAAACCAAATGTTTCCAGAAAATAGTAAAAACAATATGAAGCCCCTCTTCTGGTTTCTAATTGGAAACTCTATTTTTTCCCGCAATATTTTAGAGACTACTAAAACAATTCTCAAACCGCTTTCAAATGGAATTTTATGAACTATGCATTATATTTTACAACAAAATTAGAGGTATGCGAATAGTTGATGAACAAAATTGAAGTAAATAATGAAGTTTAATTAGAAATTGGAATTGAATATTCATGGGATGAATTTTTTTAATTTTCCTGGATAATTCCACTCAATTTGAAGTTCTTGAATAATTCTTTAAGAAAGTGATTTGGTGCATTAGAACTAATTTACACACAGAAAAACCTATTCGAAATAAGCCGGGAAAAAAGTTTGATTTAAGCCGGAAAAAAGTTTCATTCAATCAAATAAAATTATTCGAATTATTAAATAATTATAATTACCTGTGACACCAAAACATCATTTAACGACACAAAGCATAGCGAGATGAAGTGACATTGCAACACGGGAAGAAAAATTCCCACTACCATTTCAGTTGCGTAGTGAGCACGCGCGGCAATCGAAGATCCTTTCGCAAAAAAAAAATCATGCAAGAAAAATATAGTCAATAGTAAAAAGTGTCCTATTCTCAACATTAGAGAAAGAGCATCGCGGCACTAATTTTTGTTGGAGAAATCATAGGAAATTTGAACAAGTGGATGAAAAAAAAATCGCATAGAATTGAAAATTTTTGTAGTTTATGGCATTTCGATCAGTGAAGAATTCCAACTATAACGACTCATTCATAGAATGTATAATACTCAATTATGATTTGAAAAACCTTAACGATATAGAGATCAATATCAGCCATCCTGAATTGATAGTGATGAGAGTAAACTTGTTCTACCTCTTTTCATTTTGTGACCGCATAAAATTTAACATTTACCATCTCAACCCTATTAACCCTTTTCAGTAACAGAGGAAAGAGATGCGCCCAATGGGTAAACCCTTACGCTGATGGATGCCTTTGTGCAGATATAAAATAATGAATCATACTTTTCTTTTCCACCGAAGCATAGATTATAATATTTTTTTATTTTCTATGAAAAAAACGTTTTGGTAGGACTGGTAAAGAAGCAAGAGAAAGGAGAAGTGAAAGGGTAACTTCCCATTCTCACATGAATATAGGCAGTTCCTACCTGTGGTGCTCTTTGCATATATATTTTTCATCCAACCCAATTTTAATTTGAATAACGGCCCAAAGTTTGACACGCAAGGCAGAATGAATTCAAACAACGAGGCAGCATCTGTAAAGCCATGGGCTGATACATATTCATTCGCTCCAGAATATGCTAAATTTTTTTTTCTCCAAATCGAAGAAAAAAAAATGAAGCAATTGATTTTTGGATTCATAAATTATTTTGAATCCAAAAATCGCTGACAAATTTCAAATCTTCAAATTTTAATCTATTCGTTTCCTTAGTTATCATTTGACTAAAAACTATAATTTGTATAGGGTTTGTTTGAGCGTAAGTCTGAGTAATTTACTTAGAATTTTTCACTTTCTATTTTTTAAAATTATCAAAAAAATCATCCGAAAAAATAAGAAAAACTCCCTGTTTCTCTACAGCTCCCGCGGACCTTGACAATGAAAGGATTAGAGAGAGAAAGTAAAAGATAGATGAAATGATGGGACCAAGCAGGTAGATCCCAGAAATGAAGACCAGTGACAACAACTGGGAAAGAAAAGGTATCCTAATCCGCAATAAAATATGAAGATGATGAGAGACTTTTGTCATTATGAGTTCCCGTGTAGGGTTAGCCAATATAGGAAACATGGCCAATAATTGGCGAGATATTCGTAACCAATATTGGCACTCGATGTAATATCAATATTGGCCCAATATTACGTGCAAAGGGAATATATGAATCTTAGGACTTTATATCAGATAAATTCAAATCACGGTATCTTATACAGGATAATCGTTGAATTAATTTTCAAAGACGAAAAATATGGGATAATATCGTCGCCCTAGAGTTAAAAGGGCGTAAGTACCATTTTTTGAAAATCCACAAAAATTGAATGTACACAGAAGGAAAAAAGTCAACTTCGACGAAAATTTGACTCGAGAGGAAAATTTTTGTTGAAATTAACTTTTTTCGTCTCTAGGTGCAAAATATAATATTCAATGCCAATAATCTTCAAAAATTTATAACTTCCGTCAAAACAACGACAATTATCTTCATTCACTTGTTCAGACTTAAAATTTTTTTAATTAAATTTTCACTGTTTTTATATTAAATAATTGATGTTTGGCAATGCCTTTATTTCTGATCGACGCATGAGCGTACGTCCCTGGACGCGGCGACCCCACCACACTTTTAGCGGCAGCCGCGTGGATAGAGAATGGGAATTTGCGTAGACGGTTCAAAGGGTAAACCAATATCAAATAACTGAAGATAAATATGATGAAACGCGCAATTTCTAAGGTCGAATTGTCAATTGTGAAATCTTCCGATAAAAAGTTTTTCTCAAAACTGAACAATTTTTCTATCAAAGAAAATTCATGACAAGTATCAGTTTCTGCATGGGTGATGTATCTTCCATTTTCTTTTTTTGAATTGGAGATACTCATAAATATCCAAGTTGAAAATTTCATTAACGACTAACGCGAACGACGATTCCCATGAAACTGATGGCAAAACGACAATTATTTTTCACAAAAACCGCAAACCACCCTTTTCCATTATTATTTTTTTCACGATAGTTTTTTCTAAATAATTGACATAAGCTAGTCTTGAGAAACGCTATAAAGAAATAAACATGAAACGTTAATTATTCAAATAAATCAATGAAATTCGGCTTCTGATCACTCGTTCTAGGAACACAACACTACGTTTGGGTAGACAATCACCAAAATGTATTCTCCATAATATTCCCGAATTAATATTCATGCGAAATTTTGTTCAGAGATATATAAACAATTCTAGAATACGTTCCATCTAAAAACCAATTTTTCCGTGAAATAATTATTATTCCAGAAACTAAATGACGTGAAACAATTGTTATGGAAGCGATTTGTATTAGTAGGAATTAATACTCCTCTTCATATTTTGTAGAAAAATTAATGAAAAAGGTGAATTGATGTAATTGGTTGAAAAAATTGGAACGCATCGCATTGAATAAACGTTTTTCATAAATATTCCCACCCGAAAATTTTAAGAAACTGCGAATTTCGAATACAAAAGTCATCACCTCCTCTAACTTATCCATACATTCCCTACACTGAGAAAAAAAATTCTACCATTTAGTAATTCGGTGTTTGTGCGAAAAAAAATCATTGAAACAATCGAATTTTCACTTCCTTCAAAAAATATTCTTTTGCAACAATACAGACTTATTAGTTGAAAATACATCGATTTTGAAAGGATAACAAAATCACTTGTTTCAATCGTTTTTTCTCCCAAAAAACCGAATTACTAAATGCTAGACTTTTTTTTCTAAGTGTATACTTCCTTGAAATCGTTTCAATCAAGTTGGAATGATGCGACAGCTGATTGAAGTGGAAGATGTATTACCAAGTGGAATAATGAACCTCTACCTTCTTTGAAAATAGTGAAAGGTCGATAAGGGCACATTAATATCCATACGCGGAAGTGAAAGTGGAGAGAGTTACGGGATGGAAAGGGAAAGTGATTAACATTGGCGGGAGAATAAAAGAGGGGATGAAAAAGAGGGGATGGAAGCTGGTGGGGACTGTGTAATTAATGTGAACTAAGAACTGGAAGTACCGGCGCAGAAGCAACAATCAGCGACTGGCCTTCGTAGCAGTAACGTCGTGTACGAGTGGTGTCAATTTTCCCGAAATTACAAAGTGAAGTGTGCTAATACAAAGAAAGTGTAGAGTCATTAATTGTAATTGTTAATTAATAAAAATAAACCGTTTGGTAGTTCTTAGGGTAATAGTTGTCTGATAATCGCATTAATTGCGAGAAATTGAGTACCAATAAATGATAATTAATTTCTCATTACTTGTTAATCAATGAAATAGTGCAGGTATTATTGTGAGAGGTTCATGTTATTCCTCAATTGGAAGATTCGCTCATAGTAAGCTTCCTTTAACAAATCTTTTTCGGTTTCTATAATTTTAATCATGCCGCATTAATTATTCCCATACATTAAGTTCATCTCATACCATCCGTACAACGTGGACTGATATTCCCAATTATAAATAACATCCTACCTGCATTTTCCGGTGGCAGTGCGGAATCATCAACCGAAAATCATAGCATTCACTATCTTCTTTGTCCAATTATTTTTTAAATATAGTATGTATCACTTCTTCATAACTATAACCAAATGAACTCATTCAAACTTCACAAGGGACAAATGTCTCAGTTCATTGAGATGCAAGAGTCGAAAATTTCGTCCGATGCACGCTTTCGGAGTATTTACTACATATTGAAAACATGACTGATGACTTGATATATATGAACGATTGACATGTTCCTACCATCCTTAAAGACCGGCCGACGGAAACTGTGCCGCTGAACATCAAGTCACCAATGTAGGCGTTCCGTTCGAGTGTATGTGGATACATATGTACCGCCCCACATATATCAAGGGGCTAACTGTACGTCCCAAGTAAACTCGCAGATATATTTTTTTCAGTCTATCGATTTTCAATGTGATTTTTGGAAATTGATGATCTAATAATCACCGAATTTCCGGGTATGCTCAATAATTTTTTTAAACATCTATCGCATTTATTTCTAATCAAATTCATTGAAACTTCTCATTAATCAAAAATTATTGACTTTAGTACCATGAACGTCATCCGGTAAGAATCGAGACTCGGCAATTATACTTTCTATTATTTTAATACTTTTATGAAAATATGTGTGATTATGGATGAAGGAACATAGATTATAATCATACGTATATTCAATATATTTCGTAAATTTTGATTATTCTTAGATCCGTAGTTCCAAAGACAGCATGTTTCCCTCAGCAATGAAATTGAATACTGAGAAACACGGCATTTCGCAGTGTTTATTGATTCACTCCGAGAAAATTCGCGCCGAACATTAAAACAAAACGTTAAACACTTTCAAATAATTGAGGTGTCGAAATCAGTCGAGAGATTCAATGTGAAATTTTGTGTGTCCTGTAAAATTTATACTTCGATCAATTTTATAGAAATAATATCCGCTCATTCTTTCCCACTTGCTTCACTCATTTCTCTGGACTTTAAATCATCTTCAAATCACATTAATATCGAATTGCAAACAGCTTAAGTCGAGACCGTCTAATAATATTTAATATTCTTCATTGAGTGCCCAAGGATCATAAAGCTGAAGAATATCGTGTACAGTAACCATCACCATCGTTTTCGCAAAGCATATCGCCAAAAGACTTTATGCAAAAAAAAGACTTTATGTATTCGTCGTTTATAAATCGAAAGAAGAACTTTACATAAATTATATGCGTAGCAACATATTGGCTATGCAATACACTGAATAAATATGTAATATGATATTATGTAATACGTATATAGTTTGGATTATTTATTTGGAGCTTACATATAGCATACGTATACGATTTCTTGACTTAACCATCTATTTCTAATATATATCTTTTTTTCTTGAGGGTAACCAAGGCTCCTAGGCATCGAATCTCATTGTAGAATGCGTCAATAATTTCTGTGATTCCTATAGCAATACATAGACTCCACCTCTTCGCTCTCGAAAAGCCAGAATATTACGATACGCAAGCGTCAACATGGCTTCTTGCCAGCGTTTCTTTGTTACTTTCATGAGCGTGCAAGTACCTATTGAAATCATGTTTGATAGCTTTATTTCCGTTGGCAATTCTTAATCCATCATTACTTCTATATTTCCGTATTTTTCATTTTTCTGATTCAATGGAAAAATTTCAACGTTTTTCTAATTAGAAGACAAGTGGATATTCTTATATTGATGTTTGAATATAGAATAGGAATAAATAAATATTAATACACGAAAATAATTCACTTTTCATAAGCAGTGAATTATTTTCCTGTATAAATATCTGATTTGCTAAGCTGACGATTAATTTACGTGAGGTGAATGTACAATTTTTTCCAGTCGATCTTAAAATTTCAGTTTCTTGAGGTGAATCGTGTAAGAAATCAATAATTTTTTAGGGGACAATGAAGCAAATCAGAATTTGAAACACCTCGCAACCTGACTTTCATTTTACCTCTTATCAATCTCACAATATCGTTAATTTTGCAATAGATGAAATAAGTTTGGCAATAGTTTATTCGGTTATTTTTTTTGGCATCTTATAAAGAAATTTTAGATTCCAATATGGAATGGAGGAATAATCACGGAATTGTTCAAAAGGGAATTTAGATTATTAAAACTTATCTCCATCAATTTTACCAACTCATAATTTGGTTTTTTTTAGACTAAAATGATAAATTGTTGACAATTTTTCAATAGCGCTTGTTGTTTGCGTTGAATCCCTAAATGTATCAGTGAAATGTCTGGTACTAGTAATGGACAAACATATCGTCGCTTTAGGGACAAAAGGGCGTAAGTGCCACTTCTTAAAAATCTACAGAAATTGAATCTTCATTCATTTGTTCATAAAAATACTGACTCACGCCCTTTTATTATTCAGCCAGAAAAAATGGCACTTACGTCCTTTTGATTCTAGGGCGACGATATGTGAATCAAATTCAACCAGAAAACAACGAATAGAAAAAAATGTTAAATTTGTTTTCATCTTAAAAAAAATTCTCACGGTGTCTATATGCTATAAAAGAATTCTTCAGAGTTAGTTTGGATTACGTTGAACAATTCTTCGATTCTTGGCATGAATAACGAAATTTTACTTTTCCAAAAATTTATATATATAAACGTTCCTTATTAATTATGAACATATCGCCAGTAATGGAAATATTTTAAAGTTTTGAATATTTCTGTCAATGCCAAAAATCAAGAAATTGTTAAAGATGATCAAAACAATCCGAAAATCGCTTCATATTATACAGATATTGTGAGTAAGAATTTCTTCACAATTAGAAAAAAATTGTCACCATTTTTCGATGTTAGAGAAATGCCGCTGCTCACTTTTTTTCATTCCACTGCAGCCATTTTTGTGTTCCACGCTGCTAGGGGCAATAGGGGAAAGATTATGGAGGGAGAACTCAACTCAAACGCCAAGTTCTAGTTCAAGTTAACCAGGTTTAGCCTGCGTAAAACTCAAGTCCAAGTTGGTTTTAAGGGGTAAGAGAAGGCCCTGTATCTATCGAATTTTCAAATCCATTGTTTTATTATATTTATGTCTATTTTTATGATAGAAGAGTACCAATGACTGGGGAAGATGATTATAAAGTCGATGCTACTATTATTTCATCAAAAAATTCATAAATATTGCGCTCCAAATAACATTGCAGCGAATGGAAATTGGTAAACTTACTCGTAGTTAATAGTTGATAAGAGGAAGAAAGAAGGAGAAGGTGTAAAACATTGTTAACCAAAAAATGTAATGCTAAAAAAATAAAATTATTGATTGATATTGACATTGCGACTAATCCCTCATCAGGTGACTGAAGGCGTTGATTTACATTTGGTGACAAAAAGAAAATTTGAAGTCTTGATTTTGGGTTGCGGAGAAAGAATAGGCATCACTTTCCACACCACGATTGTTTATCCGGTGATCTGGCGAAGTGGGTTGATCTATGGATTAATTTGCGGATGATCGAGGGTTCGAGTTCCAGCCAGGTAGGAAGTTATGTATCTCATAACAGCAGGGAAAAGGCTCTGAGTACAGTTTGCTGACATAAGACCCAACAAGAGTATAAATTACCTGTATAACAAGATCGCTGAATGTCAGCTGTGCAAGCAGTACAAATAGCGATCGAAAATATCTATGGTTGGTTAGGGCTACCTGAGCATTCGACAGGCAATCTCGGGCGATATCTACCTTAGAGGGTTAAATCTATCCACAGTCATATCGATTTATACTTGAAGAGTCTGAACTATCAGGCAATTTTCTAACGTTTCAAAGTGAAGGAATATCCCTTTATAATAAAAACGTTTCATCTAATAATTACCTTAAGTTCAGTTTGACCTTTTAAGGTTGCTATGGTAATTTGCAGTCTAGATGTGTTGATCGGGGAGGAAAATAATCTCATCAAGTTCGGTAACGAACTTGACGAGAGATACTACCGCATCTCCTGATGATATTGTCGAAGCGAATTCCTCTCGGATATTATCACAAAAACGAGGGAACACCCAACTAACTCATAGAGCGTTTTTGATCGCGAAAATTCCTTTTCATTCCTTCAACAAAAATTCTTTTCATTTACCGTGTGAGAGGTAGGTAAATACTCAATCTACATTATCAGCACTCTCTGACACTAAGTTAGATTCCTACGGCTATTGGAAGAAAACTACTATCGATAAAGAAGATTTCCGGAGCTGATTTTGAAAAATTTTCCTGCGATCATTTATTTGCGAAGTTTAAAATCTGAAAGTTTGTTTTCGAAGGAATATCCATTTTCGCGTTTCCCGAAGCTCTCCCTCGAAGATCCGGAGATTTCCTTCATCCGGGTTTAATTCATCCGGAAAAGAGGCTGAACTACTAGAACGTCATGTCTTCAGCTTGTGAATATAATTTTTTTTTACTCTTTGAATTTATTTTATATTGCTAATCAAAATAAGGTTTGTTCACAGCTCTCCTTGCAAATGGTCCGATATTTAATTCTTTTTTTTTTCAATACTCAGAAAAATGTGTACGAATATCTAAATGGAAATTGGCCTAGCACTGGATAGCTCAATTGGTAGAGTACCTGACGCGACATTGGTTGATCCGGGTTCAACTCCGGGTGTGAGGCGATCCAAATTTTTTTCTTCAACACATCTAGATGTGTTTCGAATTTTGTTGACTGACATCCAGCAATTCGTGACGATTCTTTTTTGTCCCAGACGAGTCTCGAGACCTGCAATTCCACCATCGTGTTGCTCGATATGAAAGTGATGAAGTCTTCCAAAACACGCCTATCAAAAACTACAGGCAAATAGTAAGATAATAATCTAATTGATAGGTTACTTCAGTGAGTGAGGATGTAGAGCCGTCGAAATTACACCTTATCATTTTTTACTTCAACGAATACGAAGAAAACATCTCAACGTGCAATTTCAACAGTCAACGCCAGATGTTCATTTCGGTTGTAGAATAACGATCGATTTTCATTGTTCGCAACCCTTATGTAGAGAGTTGGGTAGTTGTGTGTGAAGTTGCAAAGAATATTCACTGTCTGCAAGTGAGATGGAATTTTGGGATCAGTCTTACTACAGAGCTATAAAAATTGTTTCGAGATTGGCTGGCCAATGGCCATGGCAACCGCTGATTGAGCGGATTATGTTTCGGTGTATGCTTGCTTTTTTCGTCGGTAGCTTAATACTAGCACAGGTTCGTCAATTGCAGCGGTAATTCAGTGGTGATGTAGTAAAATCTCGATAAATTAGCGTGAGACTTTGTTTTATGGACTATCGCGCAATTTCATATTCAAAACTAGAAAGATTTTCAATTGAGAAAAATTAATGGTGCTAAGACTGTGTGTTGTTACGAGAATTACTCTATTTCACGACAGCTCACCTCAATTTGGAACAAGCGACTCCGATTGAGCTCGTCATTACTGAATTTTTGTTTATCTTTCTTTCTTAAAATTCTTCTATTGCAGATTAACGCTGCAATGGATCACAAAGATGATGTTGACTACCTCATGGAAATCATTCCCTTCTTGGTCATCTTAGTCACCTGTTTTACGAAAATGCTCAATTCCATTCTTCATTTGAAAGATGTAAATATTCATTTTTTTAGTAAGTATGAATGGAGTATCTCGTAACAAGGATCAGGACTTCTACAGATAATTTTGCAGAGAAGCACTTGTGGGAAGACTTATTGGCAGTTTCATGAAGAAATACATGAGGATTTCACACTTTTCCATAGACTTATTTCTGTGGATAGGTGGATATTTGTGTTAGTGAACTTGGAGATCCGATTCGATCATATCTCAGCAGATCTAGTCAGATTCAAACAGATGTGATGCCATTGCCTGACTGCATTTGGAGAGATCTGATCGGATTTCAACTGATCTTAATTAGATCTAAACAGGTCTTATTTCATTGGTGGCTCAAATTTGATCAAATGTAATTGAATCTACTTGGACCTGAACAAATCTAATCCAGTGAAAGGATCATATCTAGACAGATCTGACTGAATTTGATTGAATCTGATCTCATCCAATTGGATTCAATCAGATACGATCATTTTTCCCCGGGAAATCTCCTTCCATTTCTCATAGATTTCAAGATATTCCATGAATATTAATTTTCTATATGAAAAATACTCTAATGATCTATTGACCACAATTTTCATTCACAGATTCAAACTTTGTTAGAGAAAATTCAAGGGAATTGGAAGATTTTCTCGGGAAGTTATGAAATGCAGATACTTCATAGATATTCCAAACTTGGACAGCAGTGGTCAATGCTGTATCTAGGTTAATAACGTAACATTATTCATCAATTCCATACACGTATAAAAAGATTCTGCGAACCGTCAATATTTTTCTCGCCAAACGAAGGATTTTTCCAATATTGATAGGCGCTGAGTTGCGTTTACTTCTCACATATTCATTCATTATTGTCGCACGATACCGAATGTAATGTAGAAGAGTAGTATGGCGTTGGCCGGTAGACAGCGCATTGGCGTTTCCTGTCCTGCAAATCAAGCAATCCCGAAGAAGGATTGTTTTTCGAAATTATTCAACATCAAATTCTATTCCGGGAAAGTTCTTAAAGAATAAAGATCCGAATTGCATACAAAAATGTCAATTTACTAAAAGAATTTGAATTATATTAAATTCAAAATTCCCGTACTCCTACATTACCTTATCGTAACGAGCAGATCGTACAACCCTTGTCGTCAATGAATTTTATTATATAGTTCGGATTAATGTATACATATACTGTTTCATTAATTCAAGAATTTGTTAATTTTTTATTCTTTCCAGGAACATTGTACATTGGAATGTTTCTGTGTTCAACTCAGCCACTGCTATCACAACTCTGGCATATAATTTCCAATGCAAATGGCAGTTTACCTCATCAATTTTCTATTCCATCACAGTATGGTTCAATTGATCATGAAAAATACTATTACGCTATTATATTAGTTTCTGCATACTCAATTTTTTGCGCCTGCACAATGCTCGTTGCTACAGATGTTGTGTTTTATGCATCCTGTGCCCATGTTTGTGGACTATTTGAAGCATTAGGGTAATTCTGAACTGTTCACATTTTTTTAATTTTCTAAATTCCCGTTGGTTAATTGAGAATTAGAGGATAAACGTGGTAATACCAAATATCCATATGTTCCAGATATACCTTGGAATCATTCACCGTCAAAACAGCTCTGGGGAGAGAAGATGCCAGCTTCTTACATGTTAAACGATGCATTCAGATACATATAAGTTTACTGGAGTTGGTTTCTCAAAAAATTAATATTTGTTCTCAGAAAATGATGAGAAATGTTTGAGCGAATCTATGGTTAAAATCATTTTCCAGATATTTATTGCGAAATATCTTTTATAAGTTTAAGAATTTACAGAAAAGCTCTCAATAGATTCTCCCAAAATCACTAGTTTTCGCAATTTTTACAAGACAAATAATATTTCCACTAGATTTGCAAATACAATGGAGAATGCGTTTCATTGGACTTTTTTCGTGATGCTTGGATCCTGCACGATAGCTCTGAGTATGACTGCTGTGCAGGTAAAATTACGTAGAATATTCCATTTAATATATACCATAAATAATGATGGAATCTAATAGCGAAAGTCGAAATTAACAGGTTGTAATTAATGTTACTGCTGCAACGAAACTTCTCAAGCAATTCGTATTTGCTATCACCCAGATCACTCAACTGTTCATAAAATGTTGGTTTGCACAACACGTTATGGATCACAGTTGTGACTTCAGTGTTCACATGTGAGTTGAAAAATTCAATCCCGATTCAGATCTTTCTATGAAGAAAAAAAAAGTTTAATTCAGAAAATCATCGATACTTTTGTCTTGCATTCGGTGGAATGCCTTATTCATACAGGGTGACAGTGACACCTCGGTTTAAAATTTGGCAGAAATGTAGAAGAAAAAATTCTGGACACACTGAGGGCGAAATTGTGAAATTCCGAAAAAAACAATTTAAATAGTGAGTGAAATAATTTTTTAATTCTTAATCAATTACGAAGCGGAAATATGGCTATAATTAATGGAGGAATGAACTAATAAATAAGACATCACATACGCTTCCGTATAAATGACTCCATAGCGGCCACTATAGAGTGCTGTTATTGGGGAATTATTCGGAAATCCTTCCATAAATCACTTGATTCATTCTTCATGAAATATAGGACTTTTACCAACGTTGCAATCGATTTTTTTCCTTCATCTCCATAAAATTTGTAACCAAGGTGTCAACATCACCCTGCATACAGGTCGTTTCAAAACTGAATGCGGTTCCAGGAGGCATAAATAAAGTGAACGGTACTGGATCGAAAAGTGCCACCGGACTTTTCGATTCAGAATTATCCCTTGTACTTATATCTCCCGGATCCACATTCCATTTTGTAACGTCTTGTAAATTGCTTTCAGTGGTAATGCCGAATGGTATTTGCATTCGTTAAAAGGACAAAGACTGATGGGCTTAATGATAATGAGAAGTCGAATTCCCTGTAGAATGACTGCTGGAAAAATAACAACAATGTCACTGGAAACATTTGCTGCGGTGATGCATTCATTTTTTTCTAATAATTCAATTTTTCATCAAGAAATTATTTTTATAAAAATTCTGTTCATTCAAATGTAGATCGTGAGGGTATCTGTCTCATACTTCACAGCCTTCTTAGCTCTGCGGTGAATTATAGAATGGAACGATGAATATTACACAGTGAAAATGCAATTCACTCTAGATTCATATTATTAGAATTTTCTGAATAGCTGTTTTAATTAAAAAATGATTTGAATATTGAAATATCTGCTATGAAAAGTAGGGAAAATGGGTATGATTCTCGTTTTTATAAAATCATATAATACGAATTCGAAAATAACATATATACAATAATGTCTAAAATTAGCATGAATCACGACAAAAAATAATCGTAGTTTTAGCTCAATAATTTTTTTTCAGTAAATTTTATGTCATTTGATTATCCATTATAGATGATGTTTTATTCAATGTGACATTATATGAATTATAGTAATAATATTTAAATTATACGAAGAAATTTCGACAATAGTTTATAAAAAAAAATTTTAAAAAATAGAAAAAAAAATAGTAATGGAAATAGAGACTTCATAATTCTGCAGAAGTTGCAGAATTACCGAAAGTTGGCACTTGGTTATCCCGTTTTTTCGTGAAGGCATTAAGTTCCATAAGTCATTGAATTCGTGATAGCTTTTATAATGCAGTGCTACCGAAATAGCAAAATTCTGAAAGTTCTCCAAACATAAGGTACGTTAAATCACTGAATTCATTCTTCATTATCTAATTTTAAAAAAAAATCTTCATTATCAACAGTCAAACCATTACATCGTCTTCATGCTCATCGATTCATTGATGTCAATCACCAACGTGTACTAAGAATATTTCTTGAGAAATTCCCATTTACAAAGTTCTGTACCTATTTGTTTCACATATTCTTGAATTTTGTTGACTGACATCCAGCAATTCGTGACGATTGTTCGTGACTTGTCTGGAATAAGAATGTAGAGCCGCCGAAATTACACCTTATCTTTTTCGACGTCAACGAACACGAAAGAAACACTTCAACGTGCAATTTCAACAGTCAACGCCAGATGTTTATTTCGGTTGTAGGGTAACGATTGATTTTCATTTTTCGCAACCCTAATGTAGGGAGTTAAGTAGTTGTTTCTGGAGTTGCGAAGAATGTTCACTGTCTGCAAGGGGGATGCAAGTGAAATGGAATTTTGGGATCAGTCTTACTTTAGAGCTATGAAAATTGTTTCGAGATTGCCAATGGCCGTGGCAACCGCCAATTATTCATCACTCTAGATTAATATTGTTAGAATTTTCTGAATAGTTGTTTTTAATTAAAAAATTATTTAAATATTCAAAGATCTGCAAGTGAACTTTTCACTCTGAGCTGATAAACGTCAACACTCGAGCCGCCGCAATGCAGAATGAAATCCTGTTCAATGAGAATTGATCGTAGAATTCGAATCGCTTGTCGCAGAGTGCTCACGAGATGCAATGAGAAGTTATGAACAATTTAATTATGAACAAATTCAGACATTCGGATTCAACCACGTCCACTGGGATTACTATTGGGGTTTGAAATATAGAAATAGAATGCATCAAGTCTTACTAAATTGAAAATCGTTTATTAAAGAACGGCAGAAAGAAATCTTCAATAAATAATCATTTGAGTGTTTCTGACCGTCATATATCGTCCACCTTTCAATATACATCTCTTATTTCAAAATAACAATGAATGATAGTTCTGCAAATGCATTTGCTGTGTATTAAAAGTCAATCCACGCAAAAATTCCTCAACATCCTCATCTTTATCAAATTGAGATGATTCTTGTTCATGGGGAAGAGAAGTAAAATCATAATTACTCTCCAGTCCTGCTGAATAATTATTAACCGCGTTATCAACATACTGAATCAAATCAAGCCTATGACTCTCATAATTAAAGTCTATTCCATTTACATGACTAATCGGAAAATTTTCGCCACTGCTCTCGATTAAGTTCTTCCTAAAAATACTCTGATGCTGAATTAATCCTTCCGAAGAGATCATCGAAGCTGGATGAATCGGGGTACCACTGAGACTATCTACATGATTCTGATTAGGAAGCATTTCTTCAATTTCACTTATAGTGTTTTTGCAATGATCAGTCGCGTATTGTGTTTTCAAAATGTTTAATAGATTTTTATAACTAATTTGACTACCATCTTCCATATTCCCCATTTGTTCTCCCAAATTAACCCTACAAATTTTATCTAAGTGAATGAGATACTTCGTCACTTCTAATAACCGGTTTTGTAACCCTAAATCTTTACGGAGATAAGAAATTGATTCATCATAATCATTAATTTCGGTAGAGGACATCATGAGATTCGGGAATGGACCGTCTGCATCAACCGGATAAGGAAAATGAGCTCGGAATTGGGCTCCTTGGGGACGATGAAGACTCTTGAAAGTTTCTATTTCACAGTACATTTTCACAAGATTGTTAGTATAGCCGCAAATAGAATACGAATAAGTGTCGGTGACTTCAACATCATTTCGATGCTCAGGATATACGCAAAGTAGTGCTCTTTTCTGCATTTGGAAGAACATTTTGAGTGCCAACCAATATTCTCTATACACTGCACTTCTTACTGTACTTCCAATGCAAGCATTCTTTTTATTCAAAAATTCCTCCAGTCTTGCGATCTCATATTCCAACGTTTTATTCCAAATACGAGAATCCTTCAAAACCAGGCTCTCGTCTTCATCTACTGCTTCATCATCTGAATTTGAGGTGACTGACAAATTCTTTACAGATTGATAATTACTGACTGAAGAGAGAAATTCTGAAATCACAGATAAGTTTGATACTGGAGCATTTCGGGATTCCGGAGAGACTGGCATGGTCATTAACTGAGTTTCGTCCGGAACTTTTTTTGCATTTATATCATAATCCAAAATTTTGGCGATATCTGCTGTTGTTTCCAAAGTATCTTCCAGAAAGCATTCCATTGCTGGATTTGGTACCTGACGTTCTTCTAGAGTTTCTGACTGATTCATTCGCAGTTTGGACGCTGCGTCTAAAACCGCGTCATTTTCGGTATTATCATAATTATAATCATCACTATAAATCTGCTTTATGAATTCATCAAGATTTACACAACTATCCACATTAGCTTCTTCCTGTTCTATGTAATTTTTTCCATTGGTTTCACTTGGTGAAATTCTAACTTTACCGCTAATAGCTTGTTTACCATTTCCATTCGATTCATTCGAGTTTTTCATGGATTTTAATGAACACTTTTCAATTTCAGCTGCAAGTGATTCAATATTCGTGGATGGAGTTTCTGGTGAAGATGAAATCTCTTGTTCATGTAAGATACTAGGATCTATTTCACTGCCGTTCAATTCCTCTCGTGTTGAAAACTTCTCAAATATTGAATTATCAGATGACCATATATTTTCAGGATACTCACTGGGCATTGTCAACATTGAAAAATTGTGCCCTCCTACAGTTAACATCAAATCTTGGAAACTTTCGATTTCATTCTCCGATATTATATTCAAAACAATACCGTAAGATCCGTAACGACCAGCACGACCTATTCGATGGAGATATGTAGCGCCATCAGTTGGAATATCGAAATTAATAACAACATTCACATTCTCAGCGTCAATACCACGGGCTGTCAAATCGGTTGTGCATAATATTCGGCATTTGAAGTTCTTCAAACGGTCTAATGCACCAAGACGTTTCTTCATTTCTTGATTACCGACAATGTAGATAGCAGGAAATCCTTTACTATTCACAAGACTACAAATTGATCGTGCTCTAGAACATACATAGAAGAAGATACTCATAGAAGGCAATTCACAAGCAGGCGGACGAGTTTGAATTCCGATGGAAGATGATGAAAAATAATTTCATGACGAATGTCTGTGTGAATGATTGCACCAATTTGTTTTTTTTACATATTTTTTTTTTGTATATTTTTATTACTAATATCGAATTTTTGTGGCTCTTCAAGTGTTATCAGCTGCTGAACTGTGGTTAGTAGATACACGAAATGAAATGAAATGACGATGCTGCAAAATGATGCATTCCCGGATATATGAAAATGACAATACGCGCCGAAGGCGAGTACCGCAGTTATACAACATTTTTCGACTGAATGACTGAAAAATATAATAATAAAATGATTGAATGCATACCTTGTTTGATAATTGAAAAAGACTAAACACTGTTTGAATGGAATTTTCGTCAGCATTTTTATCAATTCATCGACTTTCAATTGAATCTGAAAAATAAGGCCGAATTAGAAGTAAATTTCAAGTGAAAAATTATTCATTGAATTTGGAATCGAACACTACTTTTAGTTCATGTTGCGTAAAACAATCTTATTCATGGCAATAAAATTCTTCAATTTCTCGTGTGTTCTTGAATTCCCCGATTCACCCGCGGATTTTTAGATACTTACTTGTTTCATACTATTTGGATGAGATCGAATTACAACCACAAATTGGCGTAGACCTACGAGGATAGGAACATCATTATCAGTACTGGAGAGAATAGGTGATCTCATGTATGTAGTCAGAAAGGATCCTAAATCACCCGGATAAGTTGCACTAGATGATATGATTTGTTTGGTTTCCGGTAATTGTGCAAAAATATAGCTGTGTAGAATAAGATCGATATTAGTGAACAAACGAAGTTTATAAAAATAATATGAAGCCAGTATTAACACTTGAAATTATCGAGCAAAGAGAATTTTAAAAATCAATTTTTTTAATACATATGAAAATATTTCAAAAAACGCGCCTTAATGTATTCAATTCTCAAGGTAATCCAAGTACCATCAATAGTTCCTTACTGATTACACTGTACATTTTGATATTTTCAATAGTGAAAATTGTTAAGTGAATGACGTCAGAAAAAATTGAAAAATTTCCTATAGTCAGCATAATCCAAATTCCATTTTGCAAATTATAGCGTTTTTTAAACATTCTCTTTTTAGAAATAAGTAATGAAAATTCTTTAAACTTGCGGGAACCTCATTTTTTATATATCCTTTTCCTAATACTCACTTAACATCGGGTTGGAAACTCATGTCCATTAATTTGTCAGCCTCATCAAGTACGAACAGACGTACACTGTGAACTTTGAAATATCCCTTTTCAATTAGGTGCCTTATACGGCCCGGTGCACCAACAGCTATGTGACATTTGCTGATTTTTTCTTTATCATTTTCTAATGGTGTACCGCCTATGAAGTATTGGACATCCAAACCTGTATAATTTCATGTGTTCAGACCTGTCGTTCTAATATATTTTCTTTCTCATTTAGAATAGGTACGTAAGGAATTAACAAACCTTTGATTTCAGAACCAATGGCTCTTGAAACTTGTGAAATTTGTACAGCTATTTCTCGCGTGGGAGCCAAAATTAATACTTGAACTGAAGACAGCTCCACGTTAATCATTTCCAAAGATATTATAGCAAAAACGGCAGTCTTTCCGGTCCCTGATTTTGCCTTGACAATCAAATCTGGAGAAATAAGTGGATAATAATATTAATTGTGGTCTGAAATGGTTATCAGATACACTAATTTTACGTTTGAATGGCAAAATCGGTCTCATGATTCTTGAGTTATTGTCAAAAAACAAATTTCGTAAACATACCCACATAAATATACCAATACATTTTTTCTGACAATAATTCCTCGACATTTAAAATCGTTTTGAGTCATTTCTACTGAAAATCGATTTATCAAAAAAAATCAGAATAATGAAGCTTTCGTTCAGAAGCAAAAATGATAAAAAAAAGTTGTAATATTACCAAATCCACATCGACCAACGGGGATAGCCTTCAACTGAATGGGTGAAGGCTTTTGGAAACCACAGTTTATCAATCCATCTAGTACAGGTTGCGATAAACCCATTTGAAAAAACGTTACATCTTCATTGATTTCGACGTCGCTCGTTCGAGATTTCGCATCAATGGAATGCGCAATCGGGCAAGACATCGTTTCATACTTCAATGCACCTACTGCGAAGAAAATAAACAATTTTTTGAATGAGAAAATCCATTTACGTGAAAGACATAAGAATGAATATAAAATGAATTGATGCAGTAAACGTAAGTAAATGAATTAATACTTGAATAAATTTAATTAATCGAATAATTATGGAAAAGTAGATTGACAAATATACAAACACTGATGAAAGATCAAAGCCGGTAATAAGGAACCGTAGTGAGGTTATGTGAAATTTTCATTTAAATTGATTTAAATATCATGAAGAAATTAATGCTTTACTATTTTATGAATATCGATTTGCATGAAGGCATTATCAATAAGTTCACCCGATTATTTCCTGTCTACTGACATCAATAATTTAGCATATTATGATTGGCGGCAAAAAATAAATATTAGACCTTACCTTTCAATTCAAAAATGCAGTGACACCAGTCAAGGGCATTATAGTCGAAATTAGCCGTCACATGCTCTCCGCCTTTACTTTAAGGTTGCTTTTATGACTTCCGCGACAGTTCGAGTTGTCCTCGAGAGCTATGACGTTCCGTGAGAATCGGCACAATTAACCATTTTTCATATAGATAAATAATTTGTTAAACTAGATTGCAAAGAAAAAAGAATTCATGGAAGTTTCAATCAATGAATGTAAAAATATAATATATTTTCCGATCTTTATCAACGAAGAAACTCAAGTTAAGACGTAAGGAGTGTTTATTACAATTTCAAATCTGCATGAATATTTCCATTCGTTTTTCTCCTCTATTAATTCGTAATCTCAATAATTTTGAGATACTAGCGTAGCTTTGCGGATAAAGTGCACAAGACCTTTATCTTTACGCGAAGTGCTGACACGAAATGTGAAAATATACGTAATACTTCTCGCACTTTGGAAATGTTTCGGAGTCTTTGATTTTAAGCTACACACATGTACGTTTATCAATGAGTTCTACATCACGAATCTTTGTTACTATAGGTGACTGTCACTGAAAAAAAATGGCATCCGCCTGAACATAATTCTCAGAATTCTGACGATTTACAACGTGAATAGACATTGACTGTCAAATAATCATTGATTGAATATATTTCATCTGTGGAAGACGTGAAATTAATCAAAAGTTGTAGTGAAAATAATTTCTCAAAATGAGTTTCTTCAGCAAAGTTTTTGGCGGAAAAAAGGAGCCCGCAGCACCAACAACTGCTGAAGCAATACAAAAATTACGTGAAACTGAGGAAATGCTTATGAAAAAGCAGGATTTTCTGGAAAGCAAAATTGAACAGGAGATTGTTACAGCGAAGAAAAATGGCACTAAAAACAAAAGAGGTATTGTTGGTTATGGATTTCTTTAAAAAATTACCTTCGAATTATTGACATTCCAAAACGTTGAGTCAGATGTCATTATGACGTTACAATATAATAGAAGCACTTCGTGAAATTCATCACTCCGTAATATTTTAATGACAAAATGTCGATGTTAACACTGAAATGTCATATTTTGTTTCGATTAAAATTCAAATTTGCACAGTACAATTTATTGAGATCTTTTAATTTGTTTTCGCAGCTGCAATTCAGGCCCTTAAACGAAAAAAGCGATATGAGAAACAACTGCAACAAATCGACGGTACGTTATCAACAATTGAGATGCAAAGGGAAGCATTGGAGAGCGCTAATACCAATACAACTGTATTACAAACCATGAAAAATGCTGCGGATGCTCTTAAGGCTGCTCATTTACACATGTACGTTCCCAATCCATTGAATTTTATAATTATTTTCACCCAAAAATGCTTCATAATAATATTCAAATAATTTTTGAATTATTATGATCAGATAAAAGATACGAGTTTTACGACTATGAAATTTTCCGACAAATCGATTTTATTCTATCATCATTTTTGTGCGAATATCTCTGAAAATAATGGAGATACGACCTTTTTGCCCGGTGTTCTTTTGTAGAAAATTTCAAGAGCTACAAAAAAACATTATTTTCCGAGATATTCGCAAAAAACTGATGATAGAATGAAATCAATTTGTCGGAAAATTTCATAGTCACGTTTCACTGTTCGATTCACACAATAACGAAAGTTTGGAATCAAGATTTTAATTTCCTTTTTATTTTGAAGGGATGTTGATCAAGTACATGACATGATGGATGACATTGCTGAACAACAGGACGTCGCCAAGGAAATTTCTGATGCGATATCCAATCCAGTTGCCTTCGGTCACGATGTGGATGAAGATGAACTTGAGAAAGAACTCGAGGAACTTGAGCAAGAAGCACTCGATGAAGAATTACTTGGTGTTGAGGGTACCGCCGACCTTCCTGCTGTTCCTGCATCAACAGAGCCAATTGCGCCACCGAAGAAAACGAGTAAGTTCCTTTTTTTCTTGCAACGAATATTCTTGCTAATGAATTTCATGATGTATCTACTATCTTTCATTTTTAGAAGCAAAAGCTGTAGAAGAAGATGATGATCTAAAGCAATTGGAAGCATGGGCATCGTAAAGCATTGAAGGGAAAATTTAATTGAATGTTGGAAAAATTATTAGGTGAATGAGAAATAGTCAATGCTTATACCAAAACCGTAATAATTTTTTTTTAGCATTGAAAAATATTATTTTCATGGGATTTCTCATTAAAATTTTCTCAACCAACCACAACTGTACACAGATGATGCCGAGATGGCGAATGATAACTAATAAAATAAGATGTAAGCTATGAAGAATTAACTATATTCGATAGGTATAAATAGTAATTCGAAAAGACGAAAAACAAATTATCATTGAATGAAAGTTACAACTAATATTTTTTATGTTTTGAATGGTGTTATCTAATTGATTGAATAATAAATAATTATGGCTATATTCTAATATTTGCTACATAAACTTTTGAATTTAACATTAACTAGCATTCATAGATTCCTTTTAGTCAACAAATTATTATTGAATGTTTATCATGAACACAGCGATAAATAAAAAAAATTTTATCTTACAAGTGGATTGAATTAGATTATCTGAGACATCTATGAATTATACTCTCTCTTTCTTCGTGATTCTCTGGAACGAGAGCATTTTAACGTCCTTCAGGAAAGGATTTCAATCTTGTATGAAAATTCATTAAAAATTGAAAGACTGAAGACAAACTTCACGAAGTTAATTAATTTTCATTGATAAATATTGCTTCACTATCAAGAATAAAATGAAATTTAATTGACCATGGTAATGAGGGTAAGTAAACACATTCCGGTATCTTAGTGAAAATTGTTCAGACCTTTCTGATTACAAACGAATTTTAAATTGACATTCGAGTTCTTTTCCGTTGATATTCGTAATTATGGAATTGGCATTCAGGTTTCACTTTTCAAATTTTTCATTTTTCAAAATGAAGACCAAGCAAATATTGAATATGGATTATTTTTGAGAATGTTCAACTATTTTCTAAGTCTAAATAGATATTTTCAGAATTTTGAACTTAAATATACAACGAAATTTAGCTGATGCCATTTAAAATAAAATAAACCTACTTTCCAGTAGAAGATTTACATAAAAATGCTATAGATATTAGCATTAAAAGAAAAAGCCATCAATCAAGAATAACCGCAACATAGAATGAAAATCATAATTATTATTCTTCATTTTCTTTACAGTATCACAATGATTATAGTAACTATATGCTTATTATAATCACTTTTCGGGAATCTATACATGAAAATGAATGTAACGAATGCCTCGGTTATATAATTAAAAAATATACTCTATAATACACATGAGCGAATGAATTATCAATAAATTCAATGATACTTCAACGTTTAGAAGTTTTTATACAATTTTTCCGTCACTCCAACATCAAAGGAAGTGAAAACAACAGATCTGAATAAATAATACATATATGAAAATACTTTATAAGTCATTTTCATACGTTTATTAATATTCTTCTTCATCGTAATCATATCCATAATTTTCATCCTCGTCAGTGTGTCTCTGAAGCATTTGACCAACACTCATTTCATTCGGATCAATATCTACCTCATCTTCAGGGTATTCATCAGCTTCGTCAATCATTTCCGATGTATCATTTGCGATAATACTATCAGTCATTTCTTCGTCAATATTTTCTTTTTTCTCCAATGACGTGTCAGTCGGAATTTTTCCAACTTTCCTTACTATTTTTGGTGTTTCCTTTTTCTCAACAATCGTTTTAGTTTTAAGTTCTTTTCTAGATTGAATCGATTCAGTATCGGACACTTCTTCAGAAACAGTCTCATTAACTTTACTCTGATTAGCACTGAATCCGACATTAAGACTTTTTAATACTTCGTAATTGATCTTCGTAGAAATTCTCTTTTCTTGCAGCATTTTCTCAATTGCTTCACCAGCACTATTCGCTGCTACCTGACCACTTTTCTTCTTGCCTCCAGTTCTTCGTTTCTTCTTTTCAGGTTTCCCCTCCTCTTTTTCTTTTAATCTTTTCTCTTCCTTCTCTTTTTGCTGCTCAAGATAAGTCGCATTTACTTTGTTCCATAAACTACTCTTAGTATTAGCCTCTTTTTCAGTCATAATGTAACTGTCGAGCTCCTCATCATCCAAATCAGTCACGTCTATTTCTCCAGTAGCATTTTCGAAGGGATTGTTCGTATTTTTTTCTTTCGACGAGTGAGTTCCATTCATCGACAATCCTAAACCCATTGAAGCAATGTCCGGACCAAGTCCCATAGGAACTGATGGTTTCTGCCTAATCTTCTTCGAGTCCGTAATATTTATCGGAATGTCTGAGTCACCTTCCAAGCAACTTTGAATAATATCGATAGTACTCTCCGCAACAAATCGTTCAGCATCGACTTCCTCCATTCCTTCATCCGTATTCCTCCGTCTTTTTCCCTTCGACAGTCTATATTCCTCCAACTGTCTATCAATTTCAGTCTGAAGATCGTCGAACTCAGTGTCGATATTCTCCAATTCTTGCAGTCTTTCACGGTCCTTTTTCCTCGCTGCTTTGAATGCCGGTGGATCCTGCTCTTCCTCCAGATCCACTGTCATAAATTCATCGAGTGTTAGTGCACTCGAAGGTGTATCTCCAAATTCAATAAGTCTTTTGCGTAAAGTTGATTCATGAACTTTGACAATTTTTATGATGTCATTCGGCGTGCGATTGAATTCATGCAAGCGAGCTGCTATCAATAGCGCAGCTCCGCAGAGTCCAGACGGTTTCCTACCGCTATGAATACTATCTTTCATCATTCTTTGTACTAATCTCTGAGCGGTATTTGATACCTCATTGGTTTTCTCGCCGAGTTGCAACTTCAGGGCATATTTCATTATGAATAAACATGGATCCATTGATGGAATATTGATGCACAATGCAGTAGTGAATTTAAGATACGTTCTACCTAATTCGTGAACATCGATCTGAAGAATATCACTGATGTCTATCAAGAGATGTGGCGTCTCCTCAGTTCTACAAGTCATGTAAACGCAAGCGGCATGATTATGGGCATGTTTACGACCTCGCGTCAAGTTTCGGGCGAGTGCCATTTTATAAAAATTTACAGAAGTTTCAATATGACGCTGATTTAAATGTAACTGCTGGCATAAATGACTGATACCTTTACGAGCATTTTGTATTGTTATCTCGCGGGATTCTTTCCCATTAACCTGATATGCAGCTCCGAAACCGGTAGCACCACCTGTACTATCGTTCGATACAAATGTACCGATCATCGTCATATTGCCGGACGGAGCTTCCTCGAAAGTCGTCTCGCTGACAATCAACTGATCCTCGAGGACGAAGCCACATTGTGTACATACTGCGTCTCCACGTGCTGGATCTGTTTCGATCTCGGTCGAACCGCAGTTCTTACATTTACTCCCCGACATTTTTCCGGGTTTTTTTCAAGTTTTTTTCAGTTTCAATTTTTCACTCTTAGAATGCAGGTACACACTGTCTTTAATTATGTATTCTATGTAGAATTTCTCCGTTAATTGTGACGTGGGTGCAACAATGTATTTCCATTTTTAGTTTTAGTAGATGGAAGGAAACAATTAATCACATGATCTTCAATACTAACCGCATATACTGCTATGTTAATACAATCTTCTCTGTGTCAATGACAATTCACATTCTATTACATTTGCGATTATCACATAGACTGTTTGCTTTTGCGACTTTGAGATAGGTTATTGTCGAAAGTGCTGCCTGGTGTCTGATATAGGAACAAATCGAGAAAAAAAAAATGGCGCAGCCAATAGCAATTGAATCCAGCGTCGGCAGTGTTGTCACAAAAGACTGTCTCATTTCAAAAATCCGCTAATGTTGAATTTTTATTCACTAGCATTCATTATCCATTATTCGAAAAATTCGTTGTGAATGGTCGCAATATCAAATATATTCATATTACAATCGTTAAATAACACTGTGCGAAATATTGTGTGGTTGAAGTTACTGAAGTGAAGAAATTTTGTAACAGGTACCACGTTCAGACTCCTTCCGATTTTCGTAGTGACCGCAGCAAAATAAATATTGCGAAGTGAATAAAAATCGAAAATGGCTCAAGTTGCACAGATTTTCAATTCATTCCAGGACTACTTGAATAGTGAACAGGAATTACGAGAGGTACTATTTCCATTTTTAATATCACATCACAAAAAGCTCGTTTATTTCATTAAAACTTCAAGTGTATTTTTGAGGTTATCCATCAAAATCGAACATACGGAGTTCCCAACGTGTTTTTTACATATTTACAGACAGAAATTGTAGAAATTATTTAATGAAGGAGTAGAACTTTTGAAACTATCCAAAATCCAACTTCTAAATATTGTTGATCGCAATTTTGTAACAATAAAATTCTATTTTTTTCAAGGAAATTCGTATGATTGTCAAGAACATTGAGAAGACTGCACGCGATATTCTAATGATACTTCAAAACATTCATAATGAAAATTCCATGGAAGATGATATGAGTGAGTAAATTTTTTAAATTCCTTCAACGATTCACTCGCGATTAAATAAAATTCAAACACATCAATTCTATTTTACCAGTTGTTTCTCAATACTGTGCTAAAGCAAGAGAGCATTTTGAAGAAGTAAGATTACAATATGCTCAGTTAGCCGAAGTTGTTCCAAAGGATCAATACTACAGATTTCACGACTTGTGGAGATTTGTTACGCAGCGTTTATGTTTCCTCGCATCCCTCACAATATACTTGGAGACGAAGATTTTAGTAACTAAGGAAACGGTAGCCGAAATTCTTGGTGGTAATTTTTTTATTAATTAATCATTTTCGCGTGTCTCGTAATGGAGTATTTCTATCAATACTTCCATGGCACCGGTTGCATCCATCGAAGTAAAATTTATTCTCAAAGTAAATATAAGGCGAATTGATTTTAACTGGAGATAAATTTTATCTTACTGATGAATGAAATTTATAGTGAAGGGTGAATTATATTTAATCGGAGGATACAATAAATATCAAAGTAACCGATTTATTAACTTCTTCTCGGATGTAGTTATTTTTCTTAAATTTTTAAATATCAAAATAAAAGCAAAAATATGTATTGAATGTGTGTGCCAACATGAGATTATATCGTGGACTTAGATCAAAAGGGCGTAAGTGCCATTTCTTGCTGAATAATAAAAGGTCTGAATAATAAAATATTTATAAATTGTTTCAAGTTAAAAATACTCGAGAAGAAGGCTTCCATCTGGATTTGGAGGAGTTTCTCATGGGATTGTTACAATTATCAGCAGAATTGGTGAGAAAAATTCAGCAAATCGTCAATTTCTGATTAACGAATGAATTAACTCAAGTTTTATCTTTCAGAGTCGTTTCGCTGTGAATAGTGTAACGTCAGGTGATTACAATCGTCCAATTGAAATCGCGCGATTTGTGAACGAACTTAATGCAGGATTTCGATTATTGAATTTGAAGAACGATAATTTACGAAAACGTTTTGATGCTTTGAAGTATGATGTGAAAAAAGTCGAAGAAGTTGTTTATGACTTGAGCATCCGTGGATTGAAACCTTCTGCACAATCGGCTGATAATTAGTGAAATTTGCTGACTTAATTCTTCTAAAAACTTACCAGTTTAAAATGATGAGCATGAAAGTAAAGGTTTCAAAGACAAAAAGAAGTCAATTCGAATCACAGAATTTCAAACGATCGATAAGAAAGAAGTTTATCGTCCTTTTTTCATGACTTGACGTTCAGCACAGAGTAACTTCTCAATATTCATCGATAAAGGTAAAAGAACCTATTTTGTTCAGTGATTATTTTTGAAATCCATCGGTACGATGATTTAAAAATCTGAATTATCCACTTTTATAACTAATTTTCATTTACGGTGAGTTCTGCCACTTGAGTCTGAATACATTCATTGCATCCAGTGGAAGAAATTTATGTTTATGAAAGAAATGAGTAATTTCTTTCTATATTGCGTATAACCGTCATGATTAAGCAAGGTGTATTAAATAGTGATAACTTTTTATATAATAAACATCAATGTAATAAAGTAAGAAGCAACTATATTTTGATATATTCACTTTTCTTTATGGTCACTGCTATGCTAATAAATTTAATACACTAAATTTGATTGGCATCGACGTTTCGATTCCTTTGCGGAATCATCCTCAGGATGCAATCTTTATTTAATAGCTACATAAAGAAAAATAGAAAATAAAAGTACATAAATGAATAAAGGCTTTTTTTATCATTTATGAACTAATACCAAGGTCGGATAAAATACTATTCCTGAAAAAAATCGTATTGGGTAAATGGTGAAGTTCGTTTGCTACTGATTGTTTGAAATGATTTTTGAAATTGCCTTCTAATTAAAAAATTGCATGATTAAAAGATGATTTCTCTTCCATCATTATCTCATTCATTTAGTAGTAACGAGGATCGAATGAAAGAGGAATCAGATGTATAAGTTGTACTGTACAGATTTATTGAAGACAAAATTCAGATTACTGTTATTCAATTTACAAAAGAAAAAAAATTACTTTCATTCATAAACAACTAATAATATTCGGTAATTAAACTGAATCCCAGTGCAACAAAATCTCAATGAAATTCAAGAATTCTCGTGTTATGCAGAAAAATATGGAATTTTGTACTGTACTCGAATCGAATCCACTCAAGAAAAACTTCAATTTCTCCAATCAATGTGAAAAATTTATGATGAGCTTCTATACTACGTACATAAATAGGGGAAGGTGGGGTAAAATGGACACTCGAATTGAACAGTTCGAGACAGAGATTTTCTGATGATTCCATTCGAAAATAGTTGGAACTATCCATTCAACCTCTCTAAATTCCTCTTCCAATTCTCGAATAAAAATTACCTCAGTTCACCGGACTGGTAATTGTCATAAATCTTTTCAAATAATTGACGACAGTTGATTTTGACTTTTAGCTTCGCACACAATAGAAAGACCCCCGATAATTTACGATGAAGGCTGTAAATTTCTTCCGGTGGTGGGCACAATCGATGCGTTATTATCGTTGGAACCAATTTTTGCATACTGAAATAATAATAATTTTGTTTAAAATTGCTATCGCACCGATGAGTAATTAAAAGTGGAAAAAGTACCTCTTAGTTACATTCTGGCCACCAAAGTCATATTTTTCACGCTTCTCACTGAAAACTTCACCGAGAATCATGACTGCATCAACGTGTGCATTTTCCATCACCTAAATACAATGGAATTAACAATTATACAAAATTTTTCACAAATAAAATACGAATGATAATCAATTTTCACCTTTGACTCGTATCCCGTTAAAAATTTCATTTTTCTTGATAAATCCGCCACTTTTTCACGATCTTCTCGCGCGGCTGCATGAATAATCTCAATGTAGTCATCCATGAACGATTTTTCATACGTTCTGCAAGCTCCGAAGTCCAAGAGGATCAACTAGGAAAATCCTTGAGAATAAGTAGAGGAATATTTTTCTGAGACACAAATTTTACTCCTAATTAGTATCGTTGTGGAAGAATTGATTACCTGTTTTGATTCTGGATTGTAAAAGAAGTTGGCCCAGTTGGGATCAGTCTGCATGAATCGGAATACGAACAATTCTTTCAGACAAAGTTCCATTATTAATAGAGAAATACGTTCCCGCACTTCCATGTCCATGTCTACACATTGGTCAACTGATACACCATCAATGAGCTCAGTTGTGAATATTCTTTGTGAACACAAGTCATCTGGAAGAGAAATTGGTGAAAATTTAACGTTCATTTCTATAATTATAAAAAAAAATTATTGCAAAATTTGAAAGTGATTTGCAGATTTGTTCAAAAGTTATGAATTTCTGAAATTTACAGATTTAACATACAATCTTATGGGCGCGTTAAAGAAATGCAAAATGATTTGAAAATCTACAAAGAATTTGATAATTTTTTTTAAACTATTGAAACAAGTAATTTCGTTATCCTTTCAAAAGTAATGTTTTTTCTACTAGTGAACCTGCATTGTTGCAAAAAAATATTTTTCGAGCGTAATTAAAGTTCAGTTGTTTCAATCACTTTTTGTCGCAAGAAAAATTGTTTACTAAATCCTAGTATTTCTTTCTCAGTGGAGATGATCACTATACCTATGACAGTTGGAACATAATATTCTGTGTATGGCGATAAGAGTTCCTTGAATTTCTTAGAACATTGCGCCTCTCTCATATAATCTACCTCCCACGCCAGCTCACGCTTCGCGACTTCAACTACGTTATCAATGAACATGCCTTCAGGGAAAACGTTCCAAACCTGAAAAAGAGGAAATATTGAGCGGACGATTTCATTACATGAATTTCAAATTTTCATTTCTCAAATTCTGTTATACCTTTAATACTCCAACTAAATTATCTATATCACTTTGAATGCCTTCCGCAACACCTGGATACTGGATTTTCATTGCGACAGAAGAACCATTTGCAAGAGTCGCTAAGTGTACTTGACCTTGAAACATTAGATTTTATATATGAGTAAATAATACACGTGGAGGACATAAATTCGATACGGAAAAAATAAGATCCTCGAGCTGAGAAGGAAAAGGAAGATGATCAAAGAATTTCTGTACTTCTCTTTTTTTATTTTTTATTATAACAATCGTATAGACTCATGCAGTATTGATTGCTTACCGATTGATCGAAAATTGATAGTGATAAATCATACCTATTGAAGCTGCAGCAAATGGCTTCTCTTCAAAAGTAACTACTTTCTTTCTCCAGTCCTCGCCTAATTCCTTGGTCAATACATCCTAAAAAAAATACAATTTTGTGAAATTTATTCCATTAATTTCCTCTGTCTCTTATTCAAAAAAGAACATGAATTTTAGCATTATTCCTGAATGGAAGACTAATTCAGTCAACTAATATTGGCGAGTCTTGTTTGAATTTCGATGTGACTGTTTTTTTGTGAAAATTAAACGATGATTTTGAATTAATTTCTATTTATTTCTTCTTTATGATTTTTCAGAGAATACTTTCAATTTTTATTGTTCCCACAAATAATTTCATCAAGAATATTAAACGAATATCGTATTGCAGTTGTCAATTATATTCGACGGTTAAAAGAATTTAGGAAGTATAGATAATGTGTCTGATAGAATAGAACTCAAATATTTTGTTAAATTGATGAACGCAGGTTTCTCTCATGAAAGAGCATTGGAAATGAAAAATCAGAATCAATTTTCAAGTTCTATAAGTAGTCTTACACAATTTTCAAGTTCAATAAATTCAATTCTAAGTGATACATTATCGCAATGTTAAGCAAACCTGAACTTGCCACGTTGGCATAAAATCAGCGGACTGACGAACTCGTTCAAATACTTTCTGCATCTCTGGGCTTACAATATTGTTGTCTTGGATGCTCAATATTTGACCGATTTTCAAAGCAGCGCCTGAAAATGAGAGAATAAATGTAGAATTTCAAATCAAATCCTCCCGTACGAGTTCGAAATTTCAAATTTTGTTCTTATCCTATATATTGTTATATATTTGTACTCTTCATCTCTTTTTTTGTTAGTGTAGATGTATCGTGTACTCACCTCTAACTTTACAAAGCGTTGTTACGATCCTTTCAGCATTGGCTCTTGTCAAAAGCATATTATCTAGGCTGTCTCCAACACCTTGAGGTTTTATTCCGAGAGTTCTACGTCCATATTCCGCTACTGTGCCAATTCCTAGGCCAATCCCAAGTGTTCCGAAACTTATCATTCGCTGAATTCTTGTACTGGGCACCTTCCGTTCCTTAGCGGTTTCTGATAACTACACGAAAAAAAAAGGTAAAAAGTGCTGTCAAACGGGAAAATGTTATTGCGATTGTTAGTAATATTTAGAATGCAGTGATTTGCATAATCTATTCAGATCCATTTATTTCCTAAAATCCTTAGTTGTTTGTATCAATTATATTTGGTAAAAATCTCTAATCTTTTTTTCCTTACGAAGATCCACTGTATCGAAAATCTCAGTAATTTGTACCAATCATTTTTACCCTTCATTAATGCCATTTGCAAAAATACTCACTGTTTGCCTTGGTTTAATTGTCGGTTTTTTCACAAAGATCGGTTCATCATTGATGTTTTGATTTCCAGAATCCCTCAAAGTTCTCTCATCAGAGATACTCGGTTCCCAATTTACAGCGTCATTTGATTCCTGGTTTTTGGATTTTTCGATTTTTGTTGCGTGTTCTTCCTCCAAACGCCGCAACAAATTTTTTTCTTTATCTGTCAATTCGATTTTAGGGATTATTTTTTCATATTTACTGATGTTTTCTATTTTTTCCTTCACACTGCTGTATTCTCTCGAAAGATTTACTATGTTTTTCTTCGAGTCATTTGCGGATCTTTCTTCTGGAACTTTCTCCTTTGGATCTTTCGCAGGATGAAGGATTTGAAGTTTTCTCCCGTATTTGGTTGGTTCTTCTGCGGGTGACTTCCATGTTTCGTTAGTAGTGTACTTCATTAATTCGGTTATACCCCTTTCAACAATGGCTATTCTGCTCAATAGTTCTTTCGTTTCTGAGAAGAATTTTTCCTGCGAGTGAGAAGTGATTATGAAAAATTATGTCAATGAATATTGCAAATTCTACCTAACAAAGTTATGTTAAATTCAGAAGTTACGGCAACAGAAATCAGTGTTTGAGGTTGAAAATTGGAACATAGAAAATGTCAGGGAAAAATATTTTGTTGAATTGTAAAAATAATAGAGATGAATCTAAGTATGAACATCAGAAGCAGATTATTGGACATTGTTTTCTTTTTGATATACATTTCCCTATTTCAGTTCATATTATTCGTTGATAATCTATTTTTTTTAATGAGGACTCTTTCAAATTAGAATAACAAACATTAGAGCGATTATTCTAGGAAAGATTCCACTTCAAAGTAAAGAAAAATCACAAAAAATAATAGTGATGAGAATTATTCCATTCAAAAGCTGCCTTCATTCATTGGTTTCTTCAAGTAATTCTTCATATTTCGAAAATTTGGAATTCTGAAACTTACTGGAGCTTTATTCAGTTGGATCGCACGCAATTCGTGGATTGCGTCATCTATATGCTCTTCAGCGACCTTTTTGATGCTAGAATTATTAACAATATTTTGCACTTTTCCTCTTTGGTGTTCGGCAATGTTGTTGACAATTGTTTGCATACCTCGAAGAACTCCGATAATATCAGAACCCCATGGTCGACCCATTCTTGCTAAAAATCATAACCCTGCATCATTCGATTTATTGTTTTTGAGAGTTCGATATGAATTTCATCGAGTTAATTTTTGACATTTTTTTCGGTAAATGGGAAGCTAACGTTAGATGGGAATATAAATAAATCAGACTGACGAAATATTCACATGCATTATATAAAAATAAATATTTGCGTGGGATCCTTTCTTTGCTCATGTGATCTCCCAATATTCTTATTATCGAACACGGAACGAGAGTGAATGAAGAGGATGACAAATATTAAATAAAAAGATAATGAAAATCGTACCTGCCGGTAATCAAATGCAAGACTCTCTAATTCGAAGTATACTGCTTATTGGAACGGAATATTATAACGGAATGATCTTCACGATTCTCCACTCATCACTATTTACATGATTGTTGTCAGAGGTTACGTCAGTTTTCGCCGGAAGCGAAATGGATTAGCGAAAGATTAACCTTCGGAAGAAGTCGGCTCCTGTGCTATAACATGTGAGTTTCAGCTTCGGGTCAATTTCGGAAGCTCACTCGTTGGCCAATTCGACGATATATCGCGTTGAGTCGCATAAAGTTCTCTGTCATTTCTCATAGTAATCCAATGTAAGTGCCCTTCAAAATTTATCCATCAACCTACACAATTAATTAACATCCATTACATTATTGACGGGATCTCAAACAAAAATTGCATGATTTTGTTTTCTTTTAGAGCATATTTCGAGTTTACGATTGAAAAGTTAACCTAAAATAAAATGAGTGAAGTGAAAGTGAAGTCGAAATTTTGAAACTCATGATCCCTATTCGAATCTTAAAATTTCATTCGAAGGATTGAAACTTGTCGATTTCGCGTAGTCACTCGCACTCAGAATTTTATTCGTGATGGGAAAAAAATGAATCAATCACAACGTTTTTCTTGAAAATTGCCGTGAGCGTTATCACTGATAACTCTCACGGTATTTTTCCAAACTTATTATTTTATCATCTTTCCTACTTACGTATAAAAGAACCATGGGTTCTGTTTCCAGCAAGCCAAACGTTATGGTTGAGGCAAAAAAAGCTTGGGTGAAGGATCTCATCGACTCTGAAACGGTGGTTATCTTCTCGAAAAGTTTTTGTCCTTTCTGCAAAATGGCTAAAGACGTAAGTAAATTCGGCTTTACAAGACTATTCCTTCAGTATGAAATATAACGTTCCAGCATCCTTCGATGAGTACTGCATTGTTCTCTTACAAGCAAAAAAAATCATCAAAAATAACTGAACTGAAAGTCTTGACCGAAAACTCGAATTTTCAAAGAAATAAAAAAAATTAATTTTGACACATGTATTTTTACTAAAATTTCCTCAGCTTTCCAATGGAATCAT
>JABSMS010003520.1:0-16418 GCA_018902275.1 Aleiodes sp. PSUC_FEM 10030003
TATATTTTTTGGTGCCTGTGTTCTTTATTGAAGTGTACAACAGTAATGTGCCTGTGCCCAATCGCAATGTGCCTGACAGCTAATGTGCTCAAATTGAATTTGCATAACCGCATGTGCCCATCTCGTTACTGACTCAACTCGTTTCTGGTCATGGCCAACACTCCCGTTTTTTAACCATTAGAAGGGACCTTTTCATCTCGAGTTACTAGGAATTGTTTTTTTTTCACGATTTGACATAAAAATGTTATGATAAATTATGAGAAAAATCATTTATCCAATTGATCAAAGGGAATCTACCTGAGAATCGGCTAAATATGTTACTTGTAGTTTAATTTTCGAAAAGTGTCCGAAAATTCTAGGGAAATCTTAGGGAGACTAACATAGGCAAAAAGACTCTCCGAAAGTTGAAGTGAAAACGTCTATTGATGACAATGTTTTCTTACCAAAACAGTCGATTTGGTAAGAATTATTATTCTTCCATTGGTGCTGCTGATTTCAGTTTTATAGTCTCCAGCTGCCTCCGTTTCCCGCTTCTCTTAGCCAGAACATCTTAGCCAGTGCAGTCGGCTGATTCTGTGATGCCCTGATGTATTTCTTTGTCACACTGACGAAAGAAACACAATACTTCTTCGTATTCAAGCCTACAACTTGTTTTTTCTTTGAAAGTACATATTGAGAAAAAACTGACTCTTAATGAAAGTTGACTTGATTAATCCGTTTTAGTATTTCTCATTCGAATTATTTCACTCGGCCATACCTTAATTTCATTCCTTTTTGCAGTATGTCATCAGATATTTTTCTCACACGTAGGATGCGGAGCGTTTTCGAAACAACATTTACTCGGCGTGGTTTTTTATAAAAAATGTTTTTTTTTGTCCCCTTTGATTTCACACCTTTTGTTCAAATATTTATCTATATGATAAATTCTCAATTTAAACGGTGTGGATTAATGTAATTAAACTTCAATCGTCAATAACGACATTAAATTTTTTCAATTTCTAAAATTATTAAATTAGTAAGTAATTAACCTTTAAATAATTGAAGAGTGAAGAGACGGTAGGAGATAATTCGCTCAATTTTGCCATCAGTTATGACCCACTTCATAATTTCGGAGAAACAGAGAAATTATGGTCAGAATTTTCATTGGGGTTTTAATTCTTCTCAACAGGAGCGGTTATCACCAAAAAAAATTAATTGTAATAACTCGGAAAAATCATTTATTTTTCTTTACTTTTTTACTGCTGAATTAATGGGAAATCTCACCTCCTTCTATATAATATAAAGAAGCATGGGTTTGTAATTTTCATACTCAAACCTACAAAATTATACTTTGAATTCCACCAAAAAAATCAGCAGAATTTAATATAATGTCAAAAAGTTTTTGATATATATATTTTTTTCTATTTTTCCAGGTTCGATATTTTACTCACATATACATTTTATTCGTCACGTTCAAAATAATACATGTTCATTCACTGATTTACTAAAATATTTTCTTCCTCTGAGTGACAGTTTTTTTGTGACTTACTTATCCTTAAAACTCATTTGATATGATTGATGATATCCTTAAAATGTCCAATTTTGAGTTTCTGAATTCCAAAATGGTAAAAATCAGTACACAAAGTTGTTGCTAAGGCTGGATCCCAGTCAATTTTAAACCAATTCGTTTCCCCTCGATCGTCAAAGAGAAGCCCTCATTTATACAGATGTATCCAAGTTTATTTTTTGCTAGGAACGCACATTGCGCAGGAAATTGCGATTCAAAAAAATCGAATACAAAAATGAGTTTCCCTTCCTGTAAAGGCTAAAATAAGGCAGCGTCTGAACGCCCTTATGTTCGAAATTGAGTGCAAAGACATAAACAACATATACTGGACGCGCGACGCAGCCGCGTCGCTGCATTTATTCAAAAGCTCTATCGTCGTCCTAGAAGTAAAAGGTCACACGTGCCAAAAATCCACTTTTCAGACTGAAAAGGGCGTATGTCCAAAATACATCTTGAAAGTTTTTGCATAATATAATGAACAAAATAACTTCACGAGAAAATGGAATAATAAAAGGGCGTAATCATCAATGGATAGTGTAAAAAAGGCGTAAGTGCGGGAGATACGCTCTTTTGTTATTAACCTTTCTCCGAAATGTTGAATTCATCTCGGAAATCTCTAAAAACAAAAGGGCCTATCTCCAGCGCTCACGCCCTTTTGTTATTAATGATTTACCATTCATGGAAGCAGTCTTTATTATTACTAATTTTTTTATGAGCCGCTTGGTTATTGGTAATTTATTCAATTCTTCCATGCCATTATAACATAGATGATAACAAAAGAGCGAATCTCCAGCACTTACGCCCTTTCGTTATTAACCATTCCTCCAAATGAGATAAATAATCATTTCAGGCGTTCACCACATAGTAACGCTGAGGCAACATCGAACGAAAGAGATTTTTCTCATAGTCAGGGGCGCACGCGTGAAATGGTTGCCCAGAAAAAATGAAATCTGATGAAAGTCACAATAATCAGAAATTTCGAAAAAGGATGGAAAAAATTGAAACCTTATGGATCTATTGATTAGACGAATTTCTTCACCTACTTCAACAGAAGGATGTATGAAGTGGAGATACGCCCTGTTGTTATAAGAATTCTTTGCTATGGAACATATAACTGAAGGAATAATTAGAAACGAAAGGGCGTAGTTCTCGGAAATTCGCCCTTTTGTGGTTTCCTGATGTTTGAATTTGGAAAAAAAAATAAAAGCGTATGTGCAGGAGATATAGCCTTTTCATTTGTATTTTTCTTCAAATTTGAAACATCATGCATAGAATGGTTAATAACAAAAGGGACTCTTTCCGGGGCATACCCTGTTTTCCTACTAATAACTTCGATATACGCTCATTTGTTGCTAGAAAATAAAAATGCTAGGAATCATAGGAGAAATGTGGAACAGTCGAATGAGCGAAAAGAAAGTTCGGCTCTTTTATTTACAGTATCTATAAGTCGTGGGATGAACTTATAGAAAAAATTACCGTTATAGAATTTAACGGTAGTAAAAAAAAGTTTTTTTGAAGACATGGGATACTATGCATCAACTCTTATGTCTTTGTATCGTTTTTCATTAATTTTAAATTATTTATTTAATTTTGAACTGTACGAATTAACAGATCTTTGTGTCCTTTTAATATGATGGAGAATGGTGAAAATTATTTTTGTGCTTCAAAAGAGGAAAAAAACAACACCATAAAAAGTATTTATTGAAACAAAGAAAATACAAAAGGGTTTATATCAAAAAAGTTTCTTTGCTATGCTAGAACATCATGTTCATTGTACAGGATTATCTCATTATCCATATTATCAATGTTAGCAATACTAGTAGAATTAAATAGACATAATCACTAGTTTGTTTCACATGCCTACCACTCAGTAATTTTTGTACGCATCTACAACCGGCCAAGCGATCACTAATCCAAGTAGCAATCACGCGCTGCGGTCCTCAACTTGAGGTAGTTGCCTCACGATTGACAAATATTAAGACTTGCTTGTAAATTTGTCTATAAATAATTAAGTGCATAATGCATCTAATATGAAAATTTGAAGACGATGATCCACACCAAACATGAGATAATTACGATTAAAAATGAACTGCTTTGTACAGGCGCCATAGAAGCATGAGAAAATGACAAATTTTATTTTATTTCACATTGAAGGAATATCACCATCTTTATGAAAAACTAACATTAGTTAGAACCGTACGTGTAGAATTATTTTTTAAAAAATGGCAATTGTTAACGGACATAGTTTTGATGAATAATTGGACATGAAAACGTATTTCAACGAATATTTTCAGTGGAGAGGGGGCATCAAGATGACCGCGTGGAAACGATGTGGCACGGTATGTGTTAGGATACTTGGTATTGTGGTACAGTGAGCTTAAAAATATATAGGCTTACATTTTCAAATTATCGGTACATACGGTGGGGCTCTGGAGCTGAAATTTTTTAACCGGACCAGCGCGAGGCCACTACGTTATTGGATTTGCCAAAGCTGAATTCAGACTACACAGCCATATTTATTGTTCAGTGATTTTTTTTTAATTTTCAAAAATTCTGACATGCCTTCCATCAGAAATTTCCGCAACCTTCCAATAGAATCATAAAAAATATCCTGACTCAATTATTTTGACACCTTTCAAGCAATTTTTATTACATAGAGTATTCAAATTCCAACCCAAAATTAATATGTCTGTTTCACCCAACCTTCTATCATTTTGAATATCAAATTTAAAACTTCATCCAACCTGCCGTCATTTTAAATATAAAATTTAAAACTGAAGAGTTGACTATGAAAGAGATTTTTTTCATGATACTTTCTACTCGTGCATTTTGAAAAATGATTCTTACTCTTTCATAAAGTAGGAAAATACAATCTCAGATATTTCCTGAACAAAAATGAACGAGAAAGAAATAACTCAATTTTTATTTTACATTACTTTCAGATGAAAGTCCGTCGAGAACAATGGCAGCAGAGATTGATCTTTTTTCACGACGTATTGAAGAACTCTTGAAGTTGACTACAACAATGAAGTCACTTGAATCGTCTCGCAACACTGAGTTGACCAAAATCAAGGATAAACTGGAGAATCTATTGGCATTAGTGAAGGAAGATAAGTGCCTCAATGCCGGAGGAAAGTTTGAATGGATCGATAGCATTTTGGTGAAGGTACAATTGTTTTTCATTATGATTATGAATCACTTTGAAACGAAAACTGTCAGCGCACAACTGATTCTTTCAAATTATAATGGAGACGATAATATTTGAGGTTTTTTTAAGAATAAAGTCATGATACTTCATTTACGAATATATTTGACAAATGATCGTTCTTTACTAAACTATTCACTGAATTTTAGAAAAAAAATTCTTAGTGGGAAAAAAAAGAAAAATTCAATCACCATTTTCCTTTGTGCAAGGTAAAAATGATTTTAATTGAAAGAGTTTTTTTTCATATTGATGATTAATCCTATTTCTATATTCTAAACAATAATCTATTTGATCCCATTGAACTTCCAAAAAGATCAAACAAATTGCGTTTAAATTTCGGTAAAAAAATACCTTTGAACTTTCGTAATCTCCGGTTGACTCTGATGATGACGGTTTTTTTGTCGAATATCATTCCATTAATGAAGCAATGAAACGAGATAAGTCAATTTTACTTTGAGATCAGAACTTCATGTTCAGTTTGTTTGGGATATCTCAAATCGAGATGAAAAACGAGACACATTCGATGAAAATTCACTTGAAACATTTTAAATCGGAAATTCGCACTTTAGTCATCTATATTTTGTTTTGACAGTGCCTCCAAGATGGTACTTGGCTATTAGTAGATCAAGTGAACCTCTGCAGTCCAGCTGTTTTGGACAGGCTGAATGGTCTCCTCGAGCCGGGTGGAGTTCTCACAATTGGTGAGAGGGGCACTGACGCATCCGGAAATGTTCATACCATAAAGCCAAACCCCAACTTCCGTCTTTTCCTAACTATGGATCCACGTTATGGTGAAATTTCAAGGTATTGATTCTACTCTAGTAACTGAATATCAAACCCCATTTAATATAAAATGCTTCATAAAAACTTTCTTTTATCTCTTCCCAGAGCAATGAGAAATCGTGGAGTGGAAATTTATCTCCTTGGCTGTGATGAAACTTCAAATACTGATGGTCTTGACGTTAAATCACAACTCAATAATCTTGGTTTATTACGTGTAAATCATCAGTTAGCACTTTTAGATATACATAAAAAAATATCTGATGAAAATTTGGCATCTGAGCAACTTTGTATTATTCAACTGTTGCATGCGGCTTTTCTCATAGCCCAACAGATAAATCGTGGATTTCCAACTGATAGTGCATTTAAAATTGCGTGCACCGATGTCTACATAAAATCGAGATACATACAAGAACCAACGATGAGAAAAAAACTTTTATCAATAATTGAAGAAACAATTTCATCGCATCAACTTACTGTTGATGTAAAATCATACTTGAATTTACCAGAAATAACACCAAATATTAATGATTTATTGAACAATGCTGGCGAATCATTGATGAAACAGCAACTTGCAATTGGCGAAGCAATGAATACTGCGTACTATGAATATTGGCATAGTAACGATAGCGATGAGGTTAAAACTGATTTCTTAAATGAAATCCTTGATCCTGAGGGATTGAATTCTAACTTCATATCTGATCATGTTCAAGATGTTTATCTACATACTTTGATAAATTTTATTGAGAAAGCATCGGTTAATAATTTGAAAGAGAGGATAGAGTTCATCCGGGACCGTAGCTCGGTAATTGGTGAATTTGATTGGCTTTGGCATAAATTGACGGAACTGAAAGAGTTAATTATTGAAAAGGCTGATGCATTGCCAAGTGCTTCACTGCCATGGCATCCACTTGCATCGCCATGCAATTTCACTCAAAAACAACGAGATTTAGCATTAAAATTATCGTTGATATCTTATATAAAAATAACAAATGCCGAAGCAGTCATTGCTGAAAGCCTTGGACGTGGTCAAAATGAAGTATCAGTGGAAGATTTTTCACGTGCTGTACTCGATGATAGAGTACCAGAGCGCGAGTGTTCGGTACTTGTCGTATTATTCACACCAGTTGCTGAACAGATAAGTAAATGGATTGAAACATACATTATTGACGTTTGCGATAATCTAAGTTACAATGATTTTATTTCATTGAGATGCCAATTATCATGTGCTAAAAGATTTTATGAACAGGGAAAAGAAATACTTTATTACATGGGTAAGGATGAGGACGATGATGAAGCTAAGAGGATAAATGATATCGAGAGAACTCTGAGGGTTCATTATCAGTGGATGATGAAATTTATCAAAAGAACAATTGAAGAATCCAACAATATCGACAGATTGGATGTGGTAGAAAGCGAAGAATTGAAAAACATTAAAGAACATTTGCAAACATTATTGAGAGAAGTAAATGTAAATTTACACTCTGATGATGATGGTTTTAGAAAATTAACGAAAGTTATTAAAAAATGTATGAAAATACTTGAGCCATTTAAATCAGAAGCAATCATTGATGATTACAATAAATTTGAAGAAATTGTGAATGAATTTTCGCCAATTAGAGATGTGAATATGAAATCAGATATTGCCTGGAAATTGAGATTAATTTTACTTCAATTGAATGAATCATTGGAATTGCGGGAGAAATTCATTAACGCATGGCACAGTATTGCAATTAATCAGGATGAAGTTGAAGATGAAATTATTTCATCAGCTGAACTCTATATTGATAAATATAAATTAACACTGGAGACACCAGAGAAAATATCGCAGGCACTTGAAAATATTTTAGCAATTAAAACAGACAAGGAATTGTGTGATCTCTCATTGACTATTCAACTATGGCCAATTTATGAATTCTTATTCATGTTATTGACTAATAAATTGCATAAAGATGCATCAGACATGATGCTATCACATGAAACTTCATCAATCCCATGTCATGAATTATCAAAGTTCATCGGAATTCCAAGTATACCTATAAAATTAATTGCACTCCTCAATGCACTAAGTCTCGACAAATTCAATGAATCAATAGTGCCTGAATTATTCTGTCAGCTTGAAAATTTCCGTGATAATTCATTGGCATTTAAATTGCCAAATGTTGTATTGAATTTCACTGGTGTAAATCACGAGGATACTGAAAAAATCAAGATGAAAAATATTGATCAAAATCATTTGGATGACGATCCAAATTCAATATTACAGCCAAATCTTATTATTCTATTGTCAAATTTGATTCTAAATTCTGAATTTAAATATAAAGAAAATTCAACGATTAAATTGGCTAATTTGGCAAATTGCAGAGGTAAAACTAATCAGTTGAAGATAATGAATGAAATTTTGTGGAAAAATAGTATTTCATTCAATTCAAAATCCTTTGAATTCTATTACAATGATGCTAAATTATTGTTTAATTACATAATGAATTATATCGAGTCAATTGATAATGCTGGAACTGATGACGAGTGCAGCGCAATTGTTTGCAGTCCGCAATTAAATTTACTTCCAATTATATTCAAGTATAAATTACAATTTTCACGGCCACTCAATGAACTTAGAAATTTCGCTGAAAAATTGAAAACAACACCTGAATCAATGAGGGGAATTGATCTTGGATTGAGTTGGATTGAATTGGGTGCTCATCAAATTTTTCTTTTCACGAATTTAGAGTTGATTGATCCAGTTGAAAAGGTGGATTTAAAGATCAAGTACGTTGAGGAAGATATAAAGAATTTGAAGAATATGATTTACGCAATAACACTCGATGCACATGTGCTTGGCGATTATACAATTGACAAACGTGATCCAAGGATAATTGAGGCAGGCAAGGCACTTGATAATTTGTACAAAAAGAAAGATAAATTGATAAAATCGAAGGGCTTTAGATCAAATGACTCGAATTACTTTGAATTACTTGAAGAGACTGAAGGATTCAGAGAAACAATTGGAACACCAGGTGAATTGATTGAGCCTGCATCATCACTTCATCAAATTACATCGAATGAAATGAATGAGCCAAACAGAATTGTCGAGGAATTCGTAGCGTCTGCTCATGGTGCAATTGAGATTATGAAACTGCGTGAAAGATCATTGCATCAATTTTATCTCAGATTGGAGAAAAATTTCTTGGTCAATTACAGAGAATTAGTTCAACCAATTTTAACAGCACTCGCACACATTATTCATGGCATTAAGATATTGATGAATGAAGCAAAACATTTGATTGTCGTTAGAGAAACAAGCTTTGATTTATCATCAACAGCCCAAAGTTTTTTATTTAATTTAGTCAGATTTCCAACAATTGGTAACGAACAAGATAACTTACTTCAATTAATTGATTTATGTACTTGCTCCAGTACGAGGGAATTTATTGAGTCGCAAATACGCGGTAGAAGTCCAGTTGATTCATTCATTGAACAATTTAGGATACTTAAGTATGCAATTTTTGAACTTTACAATCACACAAGTTTAATTGGTAATTTAACACCACAGCTTTGGGATGAATTAAATAGATTATTGCAACAGATTGTACTCATTTGGCAGAAAAAAGAGGCTGAGAAGCAACGAGAGCTGGAGGATGAATCCAGTTTGTATAGGAATAAAGGCCAAATTATGGGCCAAAGTTTAACGGAGGAGGAAGAGATTAATATTGAATTGCGTAAATTATTTCCAACACATAGGGCTGATGATTTTCAAGGAATTGACGAGAATCAAGTAACGCTAGAAGCTTTGCCTGAGAGAAAAGAGGTGCAGGATGAAGAAACCGTTAGTTACAAAGATTTAATTACTGAAGATGACGTTCGTGATATTTATGAGATACATTCCAAGATAGTTAAGCAATTCATTCCCGCTCATTGGCTCCAGCCAATTGATGATCATCCCAAGCGTAATTACATCGATCCATGGCTCGAAAGATTTAAAACATTCTCCACACTTCTTCCCCAAGTTCAACCAGCACTATCATCTGATTTATCAAAAGGATTGCACATGAGTTTTAACATTTTAACATCAGTAGCTGCCTCAACGAGCCAAGGAGATTCATTTGTTCCGGAAACATTGAACAAAAGACCATACGACTTTTACAAATCCCAGAACATCGAAGAAGTTAAACAGTGTCTTCCAATCCTTGAGGCTGTTTTGAACAGAGTTAATTGTCTATTAAAAGAATGGCCGGAGCATCCAACTCTCTCTTGGATTTGCATTATAATCAGGAGAATCCATAATTTTCCAATTACATCGCCAATTTCCCGATTTTTAACTGGTCTTGAATTGCTACTTGTTAAAATGAAAGAATGGGAAGAGAATGCACACAGTGGTGTTAGCCTTGGTGATTATTCTGCTTCATTAACTCAGCAAATTATTGAATGGAGAAAACTCGAATTGAACTGTTGGAAGAGCTGTTTAGAATCAGCATTTGCGAGATTACAGGATAAAACTTCAAGATGGTGGTTCCTGATTTATGCTGTAATTGAGTCTTATCTCAATAAATCAACGATGAATACTGATGATGCTGATGAATCAGGTAGTAAAGAGTGTGTTACAGCGAAACAATTGATTGAACGTCTGGATGTTTTCATGAGCCAATCGACACTGGTTGAATTTCATGCGAGATTGGAGCTGCTTTTAACATTTCATTCGCATGTTTTCCATGCTAAATCAGGTCGTGAAAGAGACGAGTTGTTGTCTATTTTCTGGAATGTCTACAATTACTATAATCAATTTAGTAACGATGTAAAGAATAAGATTAATTCACTCAAGACACCGATTGAGAAAAAATTAAAGGATTTTGTTAAAATAGCAAGATGGAATGACATCAATTACTGGTCAGTAAAAGAAACTGTTGAAAAAACTCATAGAACTCTTTACAAGTTGATTCGCGAGTATGAGAATGCTTTGAAACAGAATGTTGGAACTTGTTTGCTTGTTAAACCATCAAATTATGCTCCAGAATCTAACAAAGGCGAGTGGGATCGTTCGAGGGATCGTGATTATTCAATCGATCCAAGTGACTTCATTACTTCTCTTATTATGAATGAGAAAATTGTGGTGCAGAACAATTTGATAGCACGAAGTGGTAAAATGTTGATGAAAGCGAAGAAACTTTGTAAGGAGACAATTCTTATGTCGATTTATCCCGGAATGAGAGTAGAATTGGAACAATTCATTGAAGACACTATGAGTCGCAGTATAAAGTTGAAAAATTTGGAGGTTGATAGAACTTTGCCGAAGCCTAAACAAAAATCTCATGCAAAGAGCATTTTGCAACAGAAAAAAATGGCACTGGCTGATTACTTCAAGACCATGAGTAGTTTTGGAATTTCTTACAGAAAAGGATTGTTAGCATTGAAAAATCGGCCTGATGACATTATTGATAGAACAGTGGCGCCATTGGATATATCCGCGAGTCTCAGGAGACTGGATATTCTGGAAAAAACTGATGAGCAGATGTTGGCAGAGTGGGACGGTTGTCAGTCCTATTATTACAAGTCTTTGATCAAGTTAGATGCCCTCAATAGCACACTGACAAGAGTCCAAACTGATCTGGGAGTTTCGAACATGGAGAGATGCAGTGGACTCCCAAATCATTTGATGCTCCTCGCTCACAATCAGAAGAAAACACTGGCAGAGAACTTTGACAGTTTTCTTATTCTCAGGAGGCAATTGTCGAATTTAATGAAAATTGATAGTGACAACGTTGCTCTACCACTTCACGATGATATTGCTAAGTGTGCTAATCGATTGAAGGACTTGTTGATATCACTTCGGATTAATTTTGAGCAGTTGGAAATTTATATGCACTCTTGTCCTAGTAACAATGATATAGAAGAGAACTTGGATATTATTATTCTTGAATCTAGTGATATTCCAATTATTAATGCTAAGAAAGGTGATCAGGTATGGAGTAGAGCGCTGAACTATTTGAAAGAATGTGCAAGTATAGTTGACCAACAATTCAAGGACTATGAGAAAATTTTCGCAGAATCTCCGTCATCGGTTCTGAGAACTGAGGTGCATTACAATTTCTTGGGAACGAGTTTGAAAAATATTGATAAAATAAAAGCGTTGATGTCGAAATTGTTGGAATTATTCGGTTCAAGTCATCCGATCACGGTCAGTAGTGATTACCTACTGAACAAGATCGATAGATGGAGCAACGACTTCCGAAGCTTAAAATTATTCAGCAGTGCAGCAATCGATTTAGAGGATAAAAATTTAATTGATTTTACCGAAAACGCAGAATCTCTGATTAAAACAATTCTACTTGTCATCCAAAACAAGTACAAAGAGGCATTTTCCTGTGAAAATGACGAACTTCCAAATGCAGATACGGTGGGCGAGAAGGAAGATGAAGAACCAGCTGAACAGGAGGAGATCTCACAACTAGAGGATAATGGACTACGTGAGAAATTAATTGAATCTTTAGAGAAAGACATCAGAATGTTGAAGCTGAATGAAGTGAACATAAAACTCGAGGAGCTCTTAAAGCTCAGTCAAAAATTGAATCCATCATTTTCATCGCAGTCAAACTTGATATTACGAACAGCCTTACCAATTCTCAATCAATATATTCTTTTCTCTCAATTTTATTTGAATGAACAAGTTGCACTGTTCCGAACAACATGCAAACTTCTTTACTTACAGTTGAATGTATTCCTTGATTTAGCCACGAATGGTTTCTGTATACCAAAGGATCTCGATTTAGATGCCGAAACGGACGATGATGGAATTCAACAGGACACTGATAAAGGAGGAATGGGCTTAGCCGATGGAGATGGTAAAAAAGATGTTTCCGATAGAATTGAGTCGGAGGATCAGCTTGACGACGCAAGACCAGCTGGTGAAGAGAAAGAACCCCAAGAAGATAAGGATTGTAAAGAGGAGGATAATGGTATTGAAATGAGTGAAAACTTTGACAGTAAGTTACAGGACTTGGATAAGAAAGAAGATGATGAGGTGGATGATGATCGAAAGGATGAAGATGATGAAGAACTTGACAAAGAAATGGGTGAGACTGAGGAAGGTGGAGATCAATTAGACAAAGAAATCTGGGGCGATGATGAAGAGGAAGAGGTTGATGAGAGTAATGAAACTGAGGAACAGGGTAAAGGGGAAGAGACTGGGGACAAAGAGATGACTGCGAAGGATGAAAGAACTAGAGACAACTCCAGTAACGATGATGACAATCACCGAGAAAATCGTGAAGATGGCGAAGAAGAGAAGGAAGAGATCAATGAAATCAATGAACCTGATGTTAATGATGATCAGATAAATCCATATCATGGTAATCATGAACCACAACCAGAACCTGAGCCAATGGATCTGCCAGATGATTTTAATCTCGATGAGGATGAGGGTAAAGAGAATAATACTGAGGGTGATGAGAATCCATTTGATATCGATGAGATGAAGGAGCATATGCCACCGCCGGTAGAGGCAGAGCTTGAAAAACCAGAGGAAGAGGAGAAAAAAGTTGAGGAAGCTGAAGATTCGAGTGATGAGGAGGTAGATAATGGAGAATCCTCGGCAGATCCGAAGGTAAAAGATCTCGATGAGAATGAAGAAGAAAAGGTGGAAGAAAAATCAAATCGAGGGCCTGACGAGAGTGAAACGAACGAAGAGGAGAAGCCCAATGATGAAGATCAATCAGGAGAAAAGGAAGCTGTTCCAAGTACAAATGATCCAAGTGCAGAGACAGATGCAGCTGAACAATCAGCAGCAAAGACAGATGGCTCTCACGACAAGATACCAGATAAAGAAAATCAGAATGATAATCAGTATACTTCAACAACTGAAAATAATCAAGAAGATGGCGAAGACAAGGGAACCGGTCAAGCACAATCAAAGGAACAGGAAAGCGGTCATGTTGGCAATATAGCTGATCAGAATACACCAATTCAGTGTCAACAAATTGAACAGAGACAACTTGAGAAGCGTAAGAATCCAGGTGAGAGTGATGAAAATCGTGCATTAGTTGATAATGTTAAGCCAGACAATAAAAAACAAAAGATGATTCATTCGAGGGACAATTCATCACAAAATGAGGGTAAAGATGAGGAGGTTGAAGAAAAAGAAAAAGATGGCGACGTTGATATGTGCATGCACGTCAAGGAATCAGAGAAGTACGACAATTATGCAACAGATGCTGCCACTCAAGAGCAAGTGAAAAAGCAAACGATAGATACGGAGGAAAATGAAGACGATGAGAAAGATGAGGATACTCTAATGGACGTTGACATGCACGAGGACGAAGCCGTCGAAGAAGATGATGTAAAAGCTGCAACTCAGGATGCTGAAAAAATCCAACAATTGGACAAAGATAAAGAAAAATCAAAAGAGAGTTCGAAAGGACAAAATATTGAAGATTCACAGATGGAGACTAAGGTTGATGTTGACGGTGAAAATATTGATACTATGAGAGTTGAAAGGGCAGCAGAGTCCGTATTTTACACTAATTTAATTGATCAAAATGATACACTGATGAGAATTGAAGATAGAAGAAGAGAAATTGAAACGATGTTGAGCCAGTGGACATCTGTACCAACTACCGAGGAAGCTCTTGCAGCTTGGAATTGTGTGTGTGCTGTAACAGAGAATTCGGCCAGAGATTTATCCGAAAAATTGAGACTCGTTCTGGAGCCAACCCAAGCAACAAGATTAAAGGGCGATTACAGAACGGGTAAACGTATTAATATGAGAAAAATCATTCCTTACATTGCTAGTCAGTTTAGAAAGGACAAAATTTGGCTTAGACGAACAAAACCATCGAAGAGAGATTATCAAATTGTTTTGGCACTTGATGACAGCAGCAGTATGGCTGATAATCACTCGAAGGAGCTCGCTTTTGAGTCATTATCGTTGATTAGTAAAGCCATGGGTTATCTGGAAGTTGGAGAACTCAGTGTCATAAGTTTCGGTGAGACTCCGAAAGTACTACATCCATTGGGCGAACCATTCACCGAACAAAGTGGCTCTAGACTCATTCAGGAAATGAAATTTGATCAGAAGAAAACGATGATGGGTGAATTAGTCAATTTCACTGTTGACATGTTTGAGAATCAGAAAATATCCAATGATAATGCTAAGTTACTAGTTGTTTTGAGTGATGGCAGAGGTGTTTTCTCGGAAGGAATTGAGAAAGTTAATCAAGCTGTCAGGAGAGCCAAATTTTCTGATATTTTCCTTGTCTTTATTATTGTAGAGAATCCTGTTAATAAAGATTCAATTTTAGACATTAGAATGCCAATTTTTGAAAATGGTAAATTACTTGGTATTCGGCCATATATGGACAGTTTTCCATTTCCTTTTTATATGATACTGAGGGATATTAATGCATTACCTGGTGTACTTAGTGACGCACTTAGACAGTGGTTCGAAGTTGTAGGAAAGATAGATACATAGTTAATTTTTTTGAACATATGACAAAGGTTACAATGTTTCCCTTCTAATTTTTATACATACATAAGAATTTTTTTCTTGTTTTCAAATTATTCTATCACATTAGATATATTGTTCTTTTCATCTCATTATTATAAATTCTTACGATTTAAGAATACATAGAAATATTATCATTTGTATTGATGTAGAAATTATTTGTTGAGGTTTAAATAAAATGATTCTAAATTTATTTGGTTATCATTCTTGTCGATCTATTTCGAATCGATGAATTTATTGGACACTATCGAATTAATTTATAAATTTCGAATAAGTAGTTGAAAAATAGGAATGCTTCTGTCTCGGAGAATCAGGACGAAGACTTGTTACCAGAGGCTTCATTGAAATTGGCCGTATTCCTGGAGTATGGAAGTTGAACTCTGAAATCATTAAATGAATATCGTAACAAACGTATCGAGGAATGGAATGCACAGAAGAGACGCCATCTCAATTACGGTGGAATATTGATATCGACACTTGAAAGTCGGATTGAACGTTGCGAAAGAAGTGGTTGAAATTTTTGGGAAAGAAGAGTCATTTGTACTGTGGTGAATGTACCTATTATCGTCGGTGCCCCCATTCTTGTTTTCTTGGTCCTAATCACAATACAGTAGAACCTCGATTATCTGAACCAATTGGGACCGAGACTAGTTCGGATAATCGAAACGTGTTTTTTTGGACGAGATCATAACCAACCACCGTAAAGAAGTGCTAGAGATGCGTTAGTTTCGCCCTTGTCTAACTTCGACAGAATTTCCAATTTTTTTTTCCACCATAAGAACTTTTCCGCTCGGTAGTTGAAGGATTCGACGTGGAAGCCATAGCACAAATTAAATAACAAACGAAATTATGATGAAAAAGGAACAATTCGGCATTCACGTTTCTATCTGCGCGATGTAAGAAATATATTAAAACTGTGGGAGGAATCTCCGTAAGCGGACTAATGACGCTCGATGGAACAAAGCGCGTTTCACCACGTCCGATATGTGGCATTGCATGCCCAACGTTCGGATAAACTAAGTCATCGTTCGGATAATTGAGGGTTCGGATGTTCAAGGTTCTACTGTATTTCATGAATTTTCAATTGATGGGCTGTTTTTCGTTTATTTATTTTTGAACTTGGTTTCATACGTGGTTTCAGGAATGATTATTTTTTTTCGGCTTCACCTCAAAAACTATTGAGATATTTGGTTGCAGAATATTTAATCGTTAATAGTTTATTACGTAATACCGATTTCGCTCAGATTCCGTTAAGAACATTTTGCACGCAGGATAAAGATAGTGTCAAATTTTCAAACCGCTAAGTATAAAAGATCCGGAGATATCCGTCGATATGCGTTATCACATACCAACATATACACACATACGTACATTTTTCCAAATTACAGATACGT
>JABSMS010003531.1:0-16416 GCA_018902275.1 Aleiodes sp. PSUC_FEM 10030003
ACGAGACGTACATATTTATAGGTTATGCCGGTGGAAAATTTAGGAAGTTTCAGATTCAGTCATTTGTAGATAACTAAATTGTCACTACCAAATACCAAATCTCTGAAATGTTTTAAAAGTGTCTTAATGTCAAACATTAGTTTTTGCAGTGTAGTATAACAGGTTGAGAGGTTTCGTAAATTTCATCATGTTCTCAATTATCGATAATAGAGACATTGAGAAATGAATTGTACGAGATAACTCGTTATTGTAGGACATGTTCGAAGGATGTAGGAGAATAATGGCCACAACGTTGATTAAATTGTCATGAGTGGGACGTTTCACTAAATTAATTTAGCTTCCTCAGGTTCTGGAAGCACCGTCCGAAATGAATAAGATTATGACTACAATATTCACATAACCTTGGACTACAAGATATGACATCTGATGAATTTAAGAATTCTGTAATAAAATGGTAAAAGGACCGAGGTGTCATTTCTCCGAAAACGTTTTTTTGCGTAAATCACTCAACTTTTACTTTAAATTTAAATTCGTGAAAAGCATTCCCGAATTCGTTTTCAGGCTCTCTTGTAAAATTGGGCTTTAGGTACTTAAGCCCTTTCACCACTTCACTACAGAATTATCAGTATGGCAATACCTCGACTTAATGAACATTTGATCACAATATAAAAAATTATTCTACTACGGAACTCTATTCTTTTCATTTTTATTAAAGCCATTATATTCTCGAACATTTGAGAATCGCTTGATTTATTATTCCACTTTTTTTCAAGCAAATTCTAAGGTAATGTAGCATGCTCAAACATATTTGAGCATTCACATTCAATTTCCTAATGGATTCAGTTGAAGTAGACTGTCAAATTAATGTCTGAAAAAAGCCACTAAAATCTGTTTGTTCATCTAGAGATTATTCACCCCTGAGTGCTTTCACGATGCGGCAATTGAATCCGCAAATATTTCACGAGAGTGCAGTGTGCTTAAAATTGAATCCTTAATTTAATTAACGGGAGCTCAAATCATCTCAATTTAATCTGAGTGTGTTTCATTGAAAAATTAATCATGCAAACATGACATGAATTGAGTGATAATATTTCTAACTTCATTATTCTATAAAATTAATGGAAATGAATTTAATTGATATTTCAGAGTGGGAATAGCCGATATCGTATGCATTTCGAATAGGATATGAGAGTCATGCAGAATAGCATGGTTGGAGCACTATGATATTAAACTCTCACGCGAACCAGTCACTGCATCTCCTGGATGTACGGAACCAGCGTAAGTATACAACGGTATATGTCATATATCTATGTACGAATATGTATGTATTATCACGGATATCATGACGCAGAGGGTGGAAATTGACTAGATAGCTGCCTCCACATCACCTAACAATTTTCCGAGATGATCGTTGTCGCGATGCATGTGAAATACATTTGAATACTATTTTTCCTTATCGGAGCGACTATTTCCATCTGAGTACTACGACGTGGCTGCAGGGCAAGTTAAAATAGAATGTTACAATGATTTTTATATCTTCTGACAAATGAATATCTCGGAGCTTCTTCAGGTATTTTGGTAGCTACAATTGAGGTTCTTACGGCATCTTTGATATGAATAAAAGAATGTAGGTTTTTTTTATTCATAAAATGTAGGTCAGTGCCATAAGATGATTGTTAAATTAGTACAATTCGTGGGCGTAATTCGAAATGAAGGAAAATGGTCCTTTATGATGATTATGAGAATTTCAGGCGAGTGAAAGAGTGAGACTGTTAGAGACGCCCATCAGCAAGAAGAGAACATTCAAATAGCAAATGTTCGCAGAAAGAAGTTTGGGTATTATTCTCTTGATTTCTGAGTCTTTTTGTAGCGCTTAGTCAGCTAGTTTTTTTCAGTAAAATGCAGGTTCATTGCGGGAATCTCCCTTCAACTAGTAACTCGGAACAAATATTTAAAAAATCATTGAATGTGAAGAAAAAAATCAGCCAGGTGAATTGTAGCACCCATAATACCTTAAATGATAGTGAGAAATTCTATTTCACAAGATGAGCATTTAATTAATATTTCAAGATGTATTAAGAAATAACTGTTTATTAATTTCAAACTTTTTAACCGTAAAATCTTCATCAAAGACTCATCATGAATATTCAAATACTGAATTTTCCTTCTACTACTTTAATTTTAATAAAGTTGTTGACTTTCTTAACCAAATATTCAAAGTGAGAATAAGAAGTGCTCCTTGATGCGAGATCTTACTTCATAACTACTTCGATTCTAGTTAATTCATCTTGAATGACGTTCACCAACAATGATTACAACCAAAATCTATTTCAGCACATTAGTACAAGCATTACAGCAGCATCCAGCTTCATCTTGAAATACAGAACATATTGATTAATGCAACTGTTCTGCCATGTGAATAGTAAGACGCATGGGATTTGGTTGAGAGGGATATTCCACTAGTATGTGCTTGTTGTGTAACTAGTACATTTGTCCAAGAGGATACATTCCTAATTCAACAAGTTAGGGAACCGTGTCTCTTTGAGTCCAAAGGCAATTTGCTTGAGTGACATTGCTACTTCGTAAGTTTAGACCTATTGCGGTTTAATCCCACGTCTTGTTACTCATGTGGTGTTATTCGAGAGAAGCGTTGAATATTAATAAGAAAAGTTTGTCTATGAATATATCAATTCCAATTCTCAATATCTATGGGAAATGAGGATTACCTTTGTTCATAATAAGCTGTACCTTCTGTTTACACAAATGTGTAAATACGAATTGCAGTGAAATTAATTGTGCTACTCCGCAGTGAATTGTCGCTATTCACAATGACCTATATAACGCACTCAGGTAAATTACTCCCTCGAGACTTTGGCTCACATTAACTCGGTTTCGTATTTGTAAATTCCTTGTTTTGGTTGTTTACAAGTGCAGATCATCACTGGTGGAATCGATGTTTTCATCTCCCCATTTATCTACCGAAGCTTTGACGGACGTAAGCAAACGCTTGAATTCGAATTGCAACGCGCATTTAATGTTTTTGGAAGCTATATAGTGAGAACATCGCGATTTCAACATATTTCGAGAATTAGAAAAAAATAATAGTGGCTAACTGTTGGGAATTGTTGATTATTTCTGACTGGATGTGATCCCATTTGTCAAAATATGCTTCGACATATTTCTCACTATATGCCAAACGTTTATATAATTAATTCTTTTTGGCAAAATGGCCTGTTTAGGCTGAAGCCACAAATAAATGCTATCTATCTTTTTTTATGCATGTACACGCCTTCATTTTTTTCCTCTACGTTTTCAAGATTCCAAAGATTTTTCATTTAGATTTCTCTTCCAACTATTCATTTGCCTCTCACTCGAGATATAACCTGAAATTGTGAATTCTGATTAGCACGAATCTTCATCATGAATCTAAAGTGTAGTGCATATATTTACCCTTCTTTTACAATTTTTTTTATTTCACGTATTTACTGACGGTGTTGCAAAATGCCTGAGGGTATCTTCTCTAAATACGCTTCAAGTTCTACCATCAGATATCGAACGATACCCAGCCTATTCAGAGTGCTGAGTATCTCTGTTGCCTATTCCAATGCCGGGGTCATTACAGCTTCAACCAGAAACGTTTTGAGCTTACTCATGACGCCTTTCATCAGATTTGGAAAATGTCCTTCCAGGTCAATCGAAAGATTTTCGCATTATAGTTCATTGAAATTTAAAGAACAAAAATGGGATCATCATGAATTCATGAAGCATTAGCATCCCACATCATTATAATTATCCATTCACGGAATGAGTTTAATTCTTTAATAATTCAGCGAAATCGATAATTCAATCAGCGCATCACGAGTAATAAAAAAATTCTAGAAATATCAGTTCAATTAATATTCTCATGCCAGATCGAATCGTGAACACGTTTTTACAATGTAAGAAACAAGTAATTCTGTGCAACAGAACTTGTGCACTTTGCAGGCGTCAATGTTTCCTCATTCCTTCACATTATTTCTTTCTTTGTCCCATTTAATATACACACAGCCTGAAAGTTATTTGTAGGAACGAAAGAGTTTGATCAGTTAACAAAAGCGAAGGGGACAGAGAGTAATGTTTGCTTGCACAAACACAAAGTACTGCCATGTGGAAAGCCACGGCAAAGTGCTGTGATACATTTTGTTGAGTGTGTTTCATGCGCGATTGTTTCGCCTCACCTCTGGACTACATTTTTTCGAGTTTTACCATCCTAAAAATGAAATTCTGTTCGCTAGAATGGTATTTCCTTTTATTTTTCAACTTCTGTTATTGCATATCCGGAACTGTACAGTTTCCGCAAGTTTATTCCGCTTCTATTTTTACGTTCATACAGTTTTTTGAATTTGCATCAAATAAGCTCACTACTGCGTGACCTTTTCCGCTCTTTCCGGCGCCACGGACTTTGATTAATCTCCTTATTTTCCGTGGATTTGTTCATGGAAAATTGAGGTGATTCATGGACGATTTAATGTGCACATTGATTTTACAATTTTATGAAACTTCACGCTGTTTGAACAAGTACAAGCGGGTTAATTGATTATTCAGTTTGTAGGGATTTGGAAAATCTTTGGGAATTATCACATATGTTTTTACTATACATTGTACACATTACTGCAGGCAGTACAGTTCGGTAAACGATGTAAATCAATATTTGAATGTATGCCGTGACATTGGCCTAACAGGTTGTCGTAGGAAGGCAACAAGTGACCTAACAAAACACACAATTGTGCTACAAGTTTTATTGGTAAAATCTGTGTTTCACCAATCAGGTCTATTCATAAAAAGATACCCTCCTGGAGATTAGTATCAGCTCTATGGAAAACAATGAGCGCGTAACTTTTTGATATTTTTATTCCGTTGGACAGGAAACGTTTTACCTGAAACTTAAAGTGATTAAAAATATAAAAGTGACTTTTTATATTTAGTGTTTAGAGCCAACAACTTTTAACTATTTTCGCTTTCCATTCACTACGTGCTAACAAAAAGAACGAGGTTTTTTCCAGTTATAATTAATTCAATTATCAGTCATAAAGTTTTCTGCTTCGCTTTTTTTTAATGAAATCTTTTTAGACGTTATTCACTGTTTTTATTTGAATTTATCAGTGTTTTAATCAATTCAATGAGCTTCTGAAATCATCATTAATCTGACAGTAAATAGCTGCCGATAATTGATTTTGATAACGTTCAAACGGGAGTGGGCGTACTCAACGTCAAACTGATAACGCCAAACAAGTGTTGACTAGTTATAAATCAATGTAGCATTTCAAGATCAAGCGCCACTCTCAACCACTTACTTCAATTGAAGTGTCATCTGTTTGTTTTTACAGCACCACTATTCTTATCCACACTTTTCGCTTCCCCTATACCCTTTCTTGATCTCAACGTTCAATAGAATGGTGATTGTGACACTCGTGATGTCTTTGAACGAGCGGTCGAACGAGAGTCACTTCGGGAACTTTTCAATGCTAGTAAAGTGCAATTTATCGAGTGGTGAAAAGTTGAATCCCTTTTCCTTGCTTTCTTCGGGTTTTAAATTTTGCCGAAGAAATAGCAAAAAAATTAAGTGAAAGGAGAAAAAAAAGACAAATTCACATGCTCGAGTCTCACGTACGAAATTGAAATTTAAAGTAATGCCTTCACATTTTCATGCTCCTTTGACACTACCCACAACGTATATAGGTAAAGGTGCATGAAAATCAAGGTTCTTCATTGATTTCTTCGTCTTTTTATTTCCTGAGGAAAATATAAAGAGAGTCGGTGCTTCTTTTTTTTACTGGGAAAGTGCAACAAAGAATCTTGAGTAACGGCTCAAAAGAGTAGCCGAAAAAAAAGAGTAAACTCGAGTTGAGCTTACCGAGAGTGAATGAGAATGAACGTTCCACTTTACTTTGACGCATAAAATTACGGTTGACTGATCCACGACCCAGTTTATTCTTCAAGAAGAATAGACTAGCTGAAAATCAATCAATTTGTGCCCTCGTCACGGGGAGGTAATTTTCATCTGAGTGAAGTGTCATGGCCAAGTGACAAGTTAATCTTGGGTTGGAAAACCAGCGTGACACAGCATGCATGTAAGACAGATAGTAGCTACTGGGCATAATTAACACAGGCTAACAATTCTCTGTAGCCGTTCGCCTGATCAAATGCGGTTTGAGCATCGATTAAATCCCGAACTCTCATCCTGTTAGGTATTATTCTGTAAACCGGAAATCCTCAACAAAGGAGCAGATCGATCAACCAATTCGCCACCTCTCTCAACTGATAACACATGTCACTCTCATTACTCTCTGTTTGTTGGGAGCAGAGTTGAATTTAGTTTCAGGTTTTCCGTCGAATTTCACGTGAAGAGAACTATTTGAATGGGAGAAGAGGGTAAATAGCGCTTTCAAGCTGTTACGGAAAATGTCCTTTTTTAAATCCTCGGGGAAGGGTTTGAAGCATAGGCGATTAACTGATTGCGAGCAATGGTTTTTGATACTGATACTCAAAAATAATTGGACACGGAATTTTTCAGTGAAATGCAAAATCGATTCTGTGACCTGGAAAATGTTGGAAAAATGAGAGGAGGCTTAATGGTGGCAATTTACGGGGACAAACAGTATTGTGATAGTGATGCGTTGGTGACACATATGGTGATCTGAAAAATTCAATGTGTGTGTATATCATCGAACGAATTAATCTCACAGAATTGGCATCGAGTCAAATAATTCGTACTCTGTAAATTCCAACCTGCCACTGATTGGATGATGCTGGGGAACGCGAATGGGATGCATGGAGAGGAAGAGAAAAAAAAGGAGCGATGAAGTATTGGAGAACGTGAAAATAGTTAACTCAGTTGGAGCCATGCAGTTAAAGTTTCCACAACATTAAATTTTTCTCCCCTTTCGCCGAGAGAAAGTAGGAGAAACAGGATGCAAGGGTCTGGAACCAAACCACTCTGGAATTTACGGGGTCCGAGTGTTACAACTGAAAGGCGTATTCCTGGTGATAGAATGTGAATTGAATTATCAACCCATTGTGCAGTCAACAAGAATAAATCGCTACGGATTTATCCTTTATGAGTTGGAATTCTTTTTCATTAAAATAACATTTGAGGATGTTGAGCTACTTTGGAAAAATAGTCGAAAAATGATAAAATCGAAGGGATTATGTTTATAATATGATGGAAGAATTCAGTCAAATTTTCAGAGCAACTGGGAAGCTATTAACGGAAAAATTAATGAATAATTTTACATGCATTTAATTGGAAAATTGAGAAAAATTGGTCATATCTCCGTTAAAAATGATGGAAAAATTCTGGAATTTTTTAATCATGTAATTCTAAATACAATTTTCGATGAAAATTTCAAAATTATTAAGCGACTCTTTTTTTGTCAGTAAATAAAAATATCCTCATAATAATTGTGGAATGTTCATCCAAAATGTTGTTTATAATTACTCTGTATACTGCAAAAATTTCAGAATTTTTTCACTATTTTTGAGGGATGATATGATAAATTTTCACCTATTTCTCATTATCATACATGTAATTCTATTTATTGATGTTCTCGATTAAGAGCTTCCTAAATCCCCTAGAAAATTTCACTGATTTCTCAAATCATATCATAAAAATAATCCATTGGATTTCATCAATTTTTGTAAATTGGGTCTCACGATGTTTCCAAAGTCGCTCGACATCTTTAATCCACATTATTCTCCGTTTATTATTAAAAAATTCATTTCACATTTTGACAACTTGATATCACCAATTTTTTCCCATTTTCACCGATGAATGAACCTATAAATTTCCATGAAATGACAAAATCCATAAAATGCGACAGTTAACAGACACTTTGACGCTGGGACATAAATTAAAAGGCAAATTTCCCCGTAGGGTGAAGCGTAACATAAAGTTGAAAAAAAACAAGCAGAAAATTCACAACAAACTATAGACAGAACAGGATGATCATAGCCTCCACATATAAACTTAACGGGCCATGGAACTTTGCATAATAAACGCCGGAGAAAAAAAAAGAGATCACAGTGTGAATCGAGTGGTGTTCACGGTAGTTTAGAGTTTCTCGTTGCCTGGAGAGTGTTATGTATTAAGCAGCGCAAAGTTTGATACGGTGAAACGTTAGAAAAGTATTTAAACAGAATGATGAATGTAGTTTGAGTTTCTAACAAACATGACATACATAGAAACTTCCTACCTCTCAGTAAAATTCGAAAAATCTCATTCATCTTTTCTAATATTCCAGAGTGCACGAAAGTAAGAACCGTTGTTTTCATTAAAGGTGTACAAGCAACTGTTTTTTTACTGTGTCAAAAGAATGCCACTTAGCTTGAGACTCCTTTGAAACAATGAAGGACCATCAAAGAAAATTCCATAACAATGCTTACACTGATGGTTGATGTTTGCCAAAAGAATTCACCAGCAACATGTGGCACATTATACTATGTCATTATAACTCACACATCTCAAAGCCTATTTTAACATCATTCTCACTTATATAAAACCATGAATGTAGATCCTCACAGATAGATTAAGCCTGATTAATTGTGCTAAAAGGTACCTAATTGAATTCCTACAGTCTCCGTCCTGTCTTCTCCTATCTAACGCTTGTATATCACGCATAATTGATGCTCCATTCTGTCGGATAAATTGCTGAATGATAACGATCGGTATTCGTTCAACTGTTTGTTCCAATTCTCATGACATTGGTACTGTGGCTGGAATTATTGCCGGATCAATTATATTTATCGTAGCATCCCTCGTTGTCGTTAATAGTCATCATAATAAATTGTCCTTCGGCAATTTGTGATCATAATATTTTCTCATTTCCGCTCTCAGCTCTTCATCCTACTTTAATTTACATTAAAAATATGAAAATAGAGGGAATTAGTTAACGTACATCAACATTTACCGAACGTTGTGTTGGCCTATAGGCACACGCGTATTCGCATGGTACATGAATATGAAATATGTAAACCCGATGTAAATGTACATTTGACCAGACTGCACATTCGTCTCATGTTTAATACATGAGAATACCCCATATCCATCCCTCTCCTTTCGCCTCACTTTTGTACTACCAAAGCGTGGATATTTATAAGTTGTGAAATACAACTTGACGGGAGGATCGATGAGCGAGCGAGTAGAGGTAAAAGAATATTTGCACCGCGTTAATTCTGTTCTGCGTATGTAGTACAAACAAACTCAAAACACAAGCCATTTAATTCGTGTTTGTTCAAAAACAATGACAATGTGGTAATATATATTGGAGGATTGAACTGAATCTCTCGCGTAAATAATTGGAAGTAATGGCACGGGTAAAACAAATAATGTTTTTTCGTCTCTGTCGGGAAGGAAATTCTCCCCTCTTTATTTACTTAGATTTGGAGCTTTTCATGATATCTCTGCGGCTATAAGAAAGGGAGAAGTGAATTTGGTTCGATATTCTTTAATACGCTCCAATATGCTCCGATTCGGTTCAATGTGACTCAACTCGAAACGATTTTTTTTTAATTTTCAAATACCGAGAGGAAGAGCAGCGGTGAATTGGGTTGAATTTGAGACGATTTGGTCCAAGCTGGCACATATTGATTCATATGCTTCAATTTTGTTCAATGTGGTGTAATTCGAAACGATTTCGATTTTTTTATGAATGTGCTAAAGGCTCAACTGGCTTTATCATTCGTGAATTCTGTTAGTCCTTCCTTATTTGAATTATTCAGAGTGGAATTACGTGTATATTAAACAGATAAGAATACCGCAATGCTGTGAATCGACATTGCCTTAGCTTGTGTGTCAGATGGGTTTATGACCTGACGGTTTGTAGCTACGAAAAGGTGACAAAAGCTGGTGAGAAGCTTCCGTTGCAGTAAACCGGATTTAACTTAATCCGTAATATCAGTGCAGAATAGCCTGGGTTCTTCTGGCGTCTTTCAAGAATATCAGTTGATGTCAACATTCTCGAAATTCTCCTTTTTTGATTAGATTGGATGGAAATTTTTGGATTGAATTCACTGCTTTTTTCTACATTTTGGCAACTACGATTCAATCATTTTGAAAGCTTTTTTTGGTAAAGTTTTTCCCACATTACTGTTTCCTTTTATTTCGGCAATTGGAGATTTGGGGACGGTTCAGAAACGATTGTCATTCGCGGTCGAAAAAAATAAATCGCCAGAATTTTCACTGATTTTCCTGAAATTCCGCCATACAAATAGCAATAAAAGATGCACGACTAACGTTGAATTTCCGACCAGTTGGGAGATCCACTTTCCTCCTGGGACACGAAAGGTGATTGTCAACACTTTACCGAGCAAACTCTCCCAAGAGTGTAAGTACCATTACCGGTACCAGAATAAAAATTGAATTTAATCAGACGATGTTTCCGAAGTAGGATCCCACATGAATGTGGAAGATTCTCCGTTGAAAAAACGCTGCATAAACGAATTATTTATTATTGCAAATGTAAATAATTAATTTTGGAATTATATGTGTCTCACGTTCAAAATTGTCTGCATTTATGACTAAGCTACTACAATTTGAATTGCCAGATGTTACTGCAGTCGTGAACTACATGTTAGTTGGACTTGTAGAGAAGTTCAACTATGAAATTCAATTTCTCTAGCTGGACGCGTGTTTGAATTTCACAGGTTTATGGTAAAATATGTTGAATGACATTTATAACCATCAGTTTCTACTCAACTTTGTAAAATTTTCTTCAATTCTGTGTGTTAGATGGTAAAGTTCCTATATGGATAACTCATTTCTCTATTATGACAGGTTGAAATTATCGTATTACATTGGTTATATTCAACCGGAAAATTGTCACCTACCTGTCCATTACAATCGACATTGAATTCTATTTTCAATCGATTGAGTGATGTGTGAAATGTTGGTGACAATTGTGGGACTTGTGTTGTGTTTTCAGTGCGAGAAACGTTCAATTTTAAGGATTGTTTAGAATGGTCATAATTGAATGAGGGGTGCTTAAATTGTAATGAGAATATATATTTGAATAAAAAAATAAAATTTATATATCGTCGCCCTAGAGTCAAAAGGGCGTAAGTGCCATTTTTTAAAAATCCACAAAAATGCAAACAACAACCATTTTTTGATAAGAACAATAATTTACGCCTTTTATTATTCAGCAAGAAAAAATGACACTTACGCCCTTTTGATTCTACGGCATTGTGGTTTACTGTTTCTGAAGGGTAGATTAAAGCTTCTCAATATTTCATAGCACATCTCATGAAAAATATAAAAATAATTGATACGCTGTACAACACTGATCGAATAATCACCCCTGTAGTTATACAACTCATTTTCAAGTTAGATTAATAGTGTCACGAAATATCAGAATTCATGATAACACCTTCTGTACTGGATTTTCTCACAACTTCGTATTAACTTCCTCTCAGTCTTATTCGAGGGTTCTCATGCTAATGACCCAAACTTTATCCTCTCTAATCTGCATTTGAAGTTCTGAACTCCTCCGGACCAATTGTCTGGAAGACTCATCTCCAAAATTATTCAGAAGTTCCTTCGACTTTTTTCCGTTAAAAAATTTCCACTCCCTGAAAAGAGATAACAATTAACCGACTCACCGTAATTTTCTGAAGTACCACCGATAATTATAGTAGAAGATAAAGTTTCCCATATATCAATTACTCGATAGGTGGAAATTGTCCTTCTCGCCTGTCAATTACATTCTCCAGTATCGAGCGTAGAAAAGCCAACGAGGCGACTGAAGCTGTTATCTAACTTAATACATAATTACCATACAATTCACATTCGAGAAAGTACTGTCTCTGTCACATAAAAGCAAGATAAAACATTTCACATTACATGGATCTCGTGTATCCAAATTTAACTCATTTGCATCCTGAATTTACCATTGTAGCTCATCTTCCTCAGTAAAAGCACGCTACATAACGTGGAATCCCTCATCCAAAGCGATTCCTCAACATCTCTCAACTGAGTTGGCACGCGAAGGCCATTGCAACCGTACAACCAAACCCCGCCTCACCGTCTACATGAAATCGCGAGCATACCAGACTGATTCAACTATGACACGGAAGAGTTATTCTGTTCTTTCCATTCTAGGATATTTACAATTCTCATGCCAAGACTGTTTCCTTATCTGTTTCACTCTTTTTCTTTCACATATATCCCAGTTTTAGTTTTTTCCTTTATTTTTTTGCAGCACAATTGTATCTTTAGTTTCCACTTTACACGATCACAAAGACCATAATTCATGTGATACATCTGAAAATTTATCTTACGTATAAAATACAATTTGTAGATTCACCCGATAATTTTCCACGGTTTTTAACCCATTATTTAAATCCACAATAAGAAATAGAAACAGTGTATATAATTTTATTGTCGCAGCTCGTTTTTTGTAGAGGAATAATAAGAGCCTCTTCGTGATATTGTGCAGTTAAAATGCGAATACCAGTGCATGTTCGATCTGTAAAAACTAACGAGCTGCAAATGTATATAGTACTGATGCTATTGAAAAGAAACGCTCGGTGAGGGTGAAGTCTTTCATCAGGTGTACCAAGCATGCTACAAATGGCTTTCATTTTTGTTGCGCGAGAATTACACGTCTCTGCACCAATTCTTTTTCTACCTCGCTTCTCCGCTCTTTTTTGGCCTCATCCCTCGGTAATGTTTCATTAAAAAATGTTAATGAGCATTGTAGGAAACCCATAGTGATCGATCTCTGTTTTCATCCAAAGGTCCTCAAAAACTTCCAATCGTTCTTTAAATAAAAATAAAAGAACGAAGTTTTGGAAGAAAAGAAACGCTGGAAGTTGTCGAACGTTTGAAGTGAAGAAGCCTGTAAATTTTCTCGGAATTCACCAGGGTCAAAGTGAAAGAAAAACCGATGAATAATGCCAATTTCCCAGGGTGACTTCAATTGCCAGTGTTTCGAAACTTTATGTCGTATTTTCCTTTCACTCTTACTTGTTTTTATCACTTCTACGAGTTTATTGAAGTTCTCCGCGGGTCTAATCTTGAAAGCTGATCTCAACCAACGCAATTATACTTTGATGAGGCACTTCACTAAGAGCTCTGGTTGATAATTTCGTTTAAGATTCACTTCCTCAGCTACAGAACATCGCGGATTGGAGGCAATTTGTAATTTCTTAATTATTAAGGATCACGATAATAACTGAGAGCGAGCCACTATCTCGAATTCACGCATGAGCATTGTCGAGAAGTATAACCATTCGAGTTGAATACAATGGTTAAATTCAATTTAAAATTGGATTGTTTAATATATTTCATTGAATGGAATAACTCGAACAATACAACTACTTCTTGAGGGATTCAATTGATGTTTTCATGAAGCCATTAAAGTTGCAATTCCGATGGAACAGCATCGGAACAACTGAAGACGTATACCTGAGAAGAAATTCCAAGAAAGAAGCTCTAAAAGTAAATATAATAAAAAAAATGAAATGGGAGGAAAGTCGTTGTGACTTGGAAACGAGAGTTTATTTATGAAGTTCATATTTTTTCTTCATCTTATTCTTGTAAACGAGTTTCAGACAGATGCATTTCTTGCTTCTCGCTTTCCTGCTCGAAATAAAGCGAATCAGCGTGAATGAGATAAGGAAGGAACCACTGAGCCAATGTAGACAGGGTGATAGTGGAAATAAAAGTTTAGCATATGCTGCAGAAAATTTTCACTTTTATGTCATATTCTCGTTTAATCCAGAAATACAATAAGGCACTAGAGAAAATTGGTTCGCAGATAAAGTAATACCGGCAAATTGCTATTTACATTTTCTTCAAGTGGAATTTCGTTCATTTTTTGGCCTTCATAAAATTTTGCAATTTCAATCCGTATTGGGTATTCTCTTTATTGAATGAATATTCATTAATTTCGAACAAAGTCATCTGAAGGACGACATAATTCATGAAGCACTGTTTACGTATCAACATTGACAAATATTTTCAATTGTCCAATTACTTTTTACTGTGTCCGCCTATTGCTGATGGAGTTTCACTCTTGGTTCACCGGATGACCAATATCCTGAATGTTTGACAGCAACTGACTGAGTATTCCTGGACTCGGCAAACCAACGAAAATCAACGGAGTATGGATGTCTGGGAATTCGAGAGGTCAAATGGTTCTCCAGCCAATTGATCTCTTGCACCTACACTTCTCAAGCTGATCGATGTGATACTCCATTCGTTCGAAAACACGAGGATGTAGCATGAATATATAACATTGCGATTTATTGTACAGTTTAACAGTCTACATGCAGTTAAACAAATTTTGCGTATGAATTTACCGGAACACTTCATTTTTTCCGGTAGATTTAACTTGAATATAGCAGCATGGAGAAATGTAGTATTACGTTATCTTTCTTGATCTGATACCGTTTCTAGTATTTGGATGAAATTTATTGGCTTTCATAACAAAGAGTAAACTGATTAAATCACCATCACATGAACACTACGATGAATAAATATTTTAATATTCAAACGACAAATCTATAGAGACGAAAATTTCTTGTTATTGAACGCAGCTTCAATCAATTGGTTCATCCTGCTAAATATGCACATACATAAATAATCGTATTTGATTTTTCTGTTCAAATAGGTAACACAGAGAAATGAGAAATCACATCCAATTTTCTGAATGTTCATGACTTGAGCTTCACATAAAGCTTATCATCTAGAACCATAATTTCCTGGATAACCGGGGAATCTTTTCTTCCACGCCCCCAAATAATTTCCGACTGCTCTCTCCTATTCCACAATTACACGCTTTCTTCTATTTGAAGTTTCCACCTTTGAGGATCTGGCAATTTTCGGAATGAAGCTCCCGGCCAATATCCGTTAAAGCTGAAGTAGAATTTGATCCTATTGAATCCACTCATTCCTTTTTTTCGTCCCAAATGTACGAGAAATAACTTTGTTACATCAAGGGCTTGTAGAATATGTTATCAACCAGATGAAGTTCCTTTTATTCCCGCCTGCGTTAGTAGATTGGGTGTGGCCATGAGATTGCCCACTTTAGACTGAAGTTTTCGAACCAGAATAATTCCAGAACTTAGTGAGGAATTTCAATTTCGATGAGAATCTGATGAATTTCATTTCAACGCCTCAATACCTTTTTTTCACAAAATAAACGTTTAGAAAAAGAAAATTGAAATTATCAAATAATCTTATTGTGAGGATGTTTTCAAAAGAAAATTCGACAGCTCGAATTCATCATTATTACATTATTACAGTCCCTCCCCAACGGTTACCTCTGCATCACATGTTATGCCAGAGTCATGCACAAACCCCTGAGGCCTCTTCGTGCCACAAGCCACCTCGACATTTCCCTTCTCTTCAATGCAATATTCACTACACCAAAACAAAAGCCCTCTGAACGATGCCACAACTACTACTCACGCCCAATTTAACTGAAACTTAATTGGGGCCATAGCCAAGAGGGAAAATAAGGTCTTCGTATGATTTCGTGTTCCACGTTAATGCAGCAAAATTCGGATAAATAACATTTCGTAACTATTATTTCACTATTCGTGACTCTGCGTGCCAGCTTGGGACTCTTATACCCGCAGTGTAATTAACTGCAGCACATCGTGAATTCATTTCTCCCTCGAAGCGTTCTCCACCGTTCTTATTGCACCTATGCGCAAGATTACGTTGACAACATTGAACTATCCTGCATGATGTCAGAGACGTACAATTCAACTGGAAATACGTTTGATTATCAGATTCACAAGTATTAGTTATGAACGCTCTGGGGCACTAAGAGATGTTACGTGGAATATATATCAGGGAATATCTCAGTAGAATGCATTATTCCTCTAGTCATCCCTAGCTCTTCATTTCATCACCACGGAATTCAATATCTTTCATGGAAGAAATTAATGAAATCGCGAAATTAAAGCTTGGACATTCTTTTCAATCGTGTCAACAAAATCTCGCCTTCTTCAATTTCTCATATACTCTGGCCGTCCGATGAGAGATCAGAGGATCACGTATAATGATCAGCTTTGCCGATGACGAATGATAATGAAATAAGAAAGCAACTGCAGCAATTTTTTTTTTTAATATTAATTTGCAAATAATTAAAGGATTTCGAAAGTATATTTGTTCATTCAGTAATAAAGAAAAATCATTGCTTTTTTGTAAGTTCCATTCAATATAAAATTGAAAAAATAAAATATTTACGATTTCTCTCGTGTTAAAAGTAAAGTTTAAATATATTAATCAATATTGTAATTGACTTTTTTGAAATTACAATAATAATAATAATTCGACAATAATATGAATTTTCGATTCACGTGAAAACATAAAAAAGATCTAAATATATAAAAATAATGATTGTACCATTTTCATATTTAATTCTATAA
>JABSMS010003542.1:0-16409 GCA_018902275.1 Aleiodes sp. PSUC_FEM 10030003
TGAGCTCACCTTTCAGCTGGTTTTTGAGTTTTTACGCTACGACCAATAGAACCTGAGATATTCCCAAAAAAGTGATTTTTTTAGATTTTGGAAAGGGGGCACCCTTCAAATCTTGACCAGAAAACTCGAATTTTCTATAATATCAAAAAAATTAATTTTGACACATGTTTTCCACTTGAAATTTCCTCAGCTTTCCAGTGGAACTATCAAAATGAACCTATCTTTAATAATTCCCTCGATTTCTCGCTTTTTTCTTAATATATAACATGAAAACTAGGGGGAGTCCATTTTACATGGTGAATTAATGGAGATACGTCCTTTTTATCCAAACGCTTTTTTGTAGCTCTTAAAATCCTTTACAAAAAAGCATTAGGGCGAAAAGGGCGTATCTCCATTAGTTTCCGAGATATTCGCAAAAGAATCGCGGCGAAAAAAATCGACTTATCCTGTTTTACCTCTTCACTACTGAACTGTTAATTGAATTTAAATGCATCGGCTGATGGTTAACTGCAATGGAATGTACACGGGTCAGTAATTCATTGCATCGCCAACACTGGGATTCGCTTGGCTAGTTTAACTAGCCAGAGATTGGCTAAGCAAAGTTGAGGGTGTCTGAACGCATTTACGATCAGTAAACGCGGTCGCGTAGGCACATTTTAGATTTACCTTGTTGAGCTAGACCGATTACTGTCATTGAACGATCAACATTTTCCGCGGCAATTGTGCCACCGACTCTACCAACTTTCTTTGAAGCGTGTGCGTTAAAAACTATTGCGTTACAAAAGTTAAATAATGTAACATTTCGTGTGTCTACATTATTTGCGCAAAGAAAAAAAATCCAACAAAAAAACAAGCAAGGTTTTTTACCTCATGAGAACTTAATGAGCACGAGAATTTCTCACTCTCGATGATGTCAGGCGTGCGCAGTCGATCAAAAAGAGAACACGATACTTAGGTGCAGCGGATGAGCGGGCAATTGGGTCTGCTGTCGAGGGTTCATTCACCCCGTTATGAAAATGAAGTTTTCAGACAAATTCATTCCATTTTGTCGACAATTTTCTGCGAATATCTCGGGAATTAATGGAGATACGCCCTTTTTACCCTTAAGCATTTTTGTAGGCAATTTCAAGAGCTACAAAAAAGGTACAGTGAAAAAACGGCGTACCTCCATTATTTTCGGAGATATTCGCTAAGAACTGAAGACAGAATGAAATCGATTTGTCTGAAAATTCCATAGTCGGACCCCGTTCACTTATGACTTTCTCGAATTTTCCCGGGTGACTTTTCTTCTCTCGCTACCTTCCATTTTTCTTTCTCTCTCTAATCGCTTTTTTCTTCATTTGCTTTCTGCACTTCTTTGCTCTTTCATTGAGAGTGGAAAAATTATTGACATACTGACCCACAGTCGGAGAATGAGACTCACATAGTTATAGAAATCAGGCTCTGTTACTAGAAGAGTTGATGGGATAAAACTTTCTCGAGTTTAATCAATAGGGAGTAGGTGAGTTTAATCCATCTTTTGAGACTAAAATCTGGTTGAACGATTTTGAAACAAGGACAGAGAGGCCTGATTACCTAGATTTTTGCGTTAGAATTTCACTGAAATTTTTTAGTTCAAGTCTTTTCGGATTGGATTGAGGTAAAAGATACTTGGGAATGAAAGAATCAAATATTATTGTCTTCAACAGATTTCTCAAATCAGAAAAAATATTTATAGACTGTGTTTCTTCGTGGTGATTAAACGTGAAAGGTAAATTTGCATAATTAATTAAGGATATGGATTTTTCGGTGAGAATATTATTTGTAGAAATATCTCGTACTCGTAAGAAAAAATTGAAAAGTCAATATCAATATGTACATTGGGATAAATCAAGACAGTTGTTTAAAATTGTATTAAAATTTGAGGATCACCGGAGTTTCAAAGAATTCGAATTTTTAAATTGAATAATCTAAGGAGGAAAAATGGATGAAAAGAAAAATAATTTCAAACCATCGATTTTTATCAATTCCTCAAAATTATTTGCATGTCAAATAAATTTTAAAAAAGACATTTATTAAATTTTTTAAAAAATTGTGATTCTCAGTTTGTCGATTGAAAATCTAAACTTTCGACAATTAGTGTCTGACAATTTCGTATTTTCACTGGTCATGCTCCAGCGAATTTCTACGTATCAGATAGTATCGTATGTATTTTGAGCCAGCTGTGTGACGACCAAGGATTTACGAGCCCACTTGGCTACCCGTTAATCCTACAATTTCTCTTACTCCCTACATAAGTGAGAGTAAAAGAGATAGAGAGAGTTACGTGTTGCCACTGTGACATATTCGCATATAATCTATGGGGTCCGTACAAGCAAATAGCTCCAGTCATCTCCTCCCGTTTCACTTTCCTACGACCCACGTGTTTATCAAACACGTTTACAGTCCGAAACATTTTAGATACATCCAAATAGATATTTTGTATAGTTACTTTTGTGTCAGGCTGAATTTACGATGTTGCGAGTTAAATGGGAGTGCATTCAAAAATTTTTTGTAGATACATATCGGTTGAATTTTTCCTGCAAATTGCGTCAGTATTATTTTGAAATGCCCTGCTCCAATTGAATTGAAAACTAGTTTTGATTACGAGGAAATTCAAAAATTTCTTCATGAAAATTTTGAGGTTCGACTTCTACAATGAAATCAGTAGTGAAGAAGTAAAACAGGATGAGTCGATTTTTTCGCCGCGATTCTTCTGCCAATATCTCGGAAACTAATGGAGATACGCCCTTGTTGCTCGAATGCTTTTTTGTAGAGGATTTCAAGAGCTGCAAAAAAGCATTAGGGCAAAAAGGACGTATCTCCATTAATTCCCGAGATATTTCAGAAAAACCATTGACAGAAAAAATCGACTCATCCTGTTTTACCTTTTCACAACTGAAATAATCTATAACAATTATCCATTCGACAGAATTCCTTACTCTAGATTACAAATAATATTCCACAAAATTAATTATCTCATCCTAGTTTGCTCAAACTTTTTACCATCAGACTAAAAAAAAGCAATTTCTTTTCAGGTATACAATTACTATGTATGCCTATTCATAATGAAATATCCGACGTAGTAGGACAGCATAAACAGCCCTCGATATACGTGCTTAACTCTACAAAACAGAAGATCGAGGACAGTGACGATATATTCCCTAGCAGAATGGCAAGCCAAAGGTAAACAATGTTTGACGAATATAAAGAATATTATATCTGCTTCTTTTTAATTTTGTTTTTTAAATAAATTTTATTTTTCAATAGAGCAAAGTGTTATCGACCCCCAGGAATAATTCTATTTAGACAGAATTATCATCGAGTGTATTCATAATTATCCAATATACATGGAGATGTATATTTCCGTACTGTTTGAATTCACTGCGCTCGCGCAACGCGAGAGCTCGACCCTTTCAGATGCCCGGTCATTGAACTCGAAAAGCCACTGGGCGATCGATTATGTTTGTTGGCTAGATTTACGATGATTTTTATTTCATTCTTCCTTTTATTTCATTTCATTCCGATGATTCGTTATGGCATCAGTTGCCACGCGTTTCTTATTCTCCCATTATTATTATTATTATTTTTTATTCAGGTAATAGGAAAAAATATGATTGGATTTTAACAAGATGATTGAGATATCCAATTTTGTGTTAACGTAAATTCCCTCATCATTTTAGATGTGCCTTTTCTCCATTCTATTTCTCTTCCGCATTATGCAATAATTCTTTCTTTCTTTCAACAAAAAAAATTCAATAACTTTAAAACAAATACGTTTTAAATTAAGGAGGAATTGCACTGTAATTTTCACTTTTCACGTTTGGCATCCAAACGTGAGAATAATAACTCTCGTGCATTGACTTACTTGTTTCATGTTGGATAAATATTTTTTTTCAACATGAAATGAGAACGCAATTGCACAAGTTTGGTACTTCTTCGAAAGATCCAGCGGCGATGATCGTTGAGTAACTTTTTTTTTTAAGGACTGCGAAGGGAATTCGAAGGAATTAATTTAGATGTCAAGTGTGTCGTCACTGATGCATAAATTAAATGATGCTTTTAAGAAAATAAATGAAAACAAAAGAAAGATAATTGCATAATGGCCTTCATAAAGTCAGAATATGATGCAATGAGTTTTCTGAATATATCAAATGTATCTTTGATTTGAAACCTTAATGTGCTATTTGCATTGAACATTTTACTACAAACTCATTGCGTAATACATATCTCAATGGTTTTTTTCACACTGAGAAGCAGTATTTGTGTAATTTTTCAGTAGCTGTATCAGATAATTTTCAAGGAATAATAAAAAATAAATATGATAACCGTGTAGAATAACTATGGAGTGAAAATTAGACTCCTTTAAAATAGCGCGGAATTGGGTAAAAGCAATCTGCTGCACGGAATTACCGCGAATAGCTTATGATATTCGAAAGTTTTCCAGCAGAAAGAACATGAGACAGTTGGGGCGTTAGTTTAAGAAGAGAAGGACAAAATAAAAAGCAAAGATGTTATCAGAAAACAACAAGTGCCTGTAAATATATCAGTACTGTAGAATATAAATGTCGAGGTTTTTCCCTCAAGAAGTATCTATGTAAATTGTGAGCAGGAGCTTTCGAGGGTTTTCATAAAATACAAATGGAAAAGCTTTTCACAGATACGAAATTATTGTTAATGTAGTCGTAAATTTTTTTGCCTTCGGCTAACATCGGCGTACTGTCGTAGCTTCGGTATAACTCGGTTGTCCTCGGCCCCGTACGGGTGAATGTCCGCTCACTGGGACAAACGGCCGCTGCCACGAAGCCACATATGTGATATGTGTTCGTCACTAAACTAGGGGAGCTGTAAACAAGAATTTGCCCGAGCCGAAATCGTGAGTGAATCGACATTTTTTTGGCTATTACAAACTCGATTAATCGTGTCACATGAAACGAATGATTCAAAGAGATAAGGATGCAGGAGAAATTCGCAATTTAGTTTTAGGATGGGAGATGAAAATTTCGGGAATTCATTAACGAAAAGGTATTTCCGTGATATATGAAATAGTCGCAAGTGGCGATTTATACAGACGACAATGAATGTGTCGTGAAATCCTGACCCTCACAATATTCCACGCGTCACCATTGATATCGTTGACACACAGAGTGTCGACCGATATTTACCGAGTGTCCGTGCTTCGAGAACTTTCCCCGAGCAGCCGCAAGTCGTGTGTCAAACAGTTCCCTTCGATTGTCGTTGTTATACAGAACGCATTTTACCATTCTTTTTTTCCATCCATCGTGTTCTGTTACACACTAGATTGGATCACAGCGGGGCATTTCAATGGAAATTCGTTGTCACGATTGAAAAAGCATTCTATTTCCACAGTAAAATCTCATGATTGCCTTTAGCTACAAACGAACGATCGAGTAACGCCCCCTGTTTGACCTATCCAAAACAGATGAAACATTCGATTACGAATTGGAAACACTGGCTTGCAGCAATCCTAGTGTATCGGCCGTATTAATATCAAATAATGTTGTAATACGGAGATTTAAATTCACTTTGAGTTAAGTGTTAGGAAAAAAGTCGTATTTTCCTTGTGTGCCGAAGGTACATTAAACAGCTGCTGCAATGTAACCCACACAAATGCTTGGTCCAGTCTGGGCATACCACTGCTTGCTCCAATAATTCTTAATGGGCCCATTGTAAAGCAGTGGTGCAACCGTCAATATCACTTTATCTGATGATTCTTCGTGTTACTAGAATTTATAGACAAGACAATGTATGTGCGCGCGCCCGTTGCGTGAACGCGCCATCAGAGGAACTCGCCGTGTCGTTAATGTCACATTCATCTATTGATCACTTTATTCGATACTCGATGTGACAATTATTAGTTTTTTTATTGATTATTCTGCATTTTTATCTCATTCATATTATTTTATAGTGAAGGGTAGGATTAAATTTATTTGTGCATGGAAAATTCTTCATTAGTTTTTGATTCTTAATTACATTTTTTTCCAGGAAGCTTTCAATGTCGTTTTATAATTTCGCTACTCGAGTCCTTCCATTCTTTACTCCAATTGCATTTTTAATGGATAAAATTCTGTCATTAAAAAATACAATCTAATATTCAACCCCTCATTGATACTATGAAATTCAATACAATTATAATTTAATACTAGTGGTGTTAATTTACTAGCAATGTTTACCTCAGTACTTGAGTTTAATAGACCGTATAAACGAAGGTTTTATATCCACCTCTTACGAAAGTTTTGCGTCATGCCAAAGATGTAGAGTTATCAAATGATTAGTTCTACCGTCTTTCTAAAAGTGTCGTGAAGGTGAGATTTTAATCAATTATGATTTTTTTTCATGGAAATTAAATCACAGACAATACTACATAATTATTAATTATTTAAATAATGACGTAACAAGAAAACTGAGAGAAAAACGATAGTTGTACTGCGGGTGATCGACATTTATTTGCTGATACCAGAGCATTGTAAGCTTCAAGTGGCATTGCTGCACTTGACGCGAGTGACACGCGAGAATATTATACTCAGAGTCACTATACACTTCAATCTCTGTCTCCCTCTCACACAAACACACACAGACGAACAATTCAGCCAATATCAAGGGAGTTCATGGCGGTACAATGTTCCAGTGACGAACGAGGCGAGAGAAGCGGACAATCGAACCTCGACCTGTTCCTCTCCCTCTTATTCACTGCATAACTCACAATTTGAGTTAATTAATTACAGAATCAATCGATTGATCGCAAATTTCGTCAATTTCGCGTCTTTCAGTAACGGAAGATATTAAATTGGAATATTCGGGAATTTTTTTTAGTCATCGGAATGAAAAATTATCATTCAATTTAATAGAAATTTTTCAAAATTTGAGCATGGGATATTTTAATTAATCGTTAATACGCGTCATTTATAAAATGCATAAGAAATATAATGCCAAAGGTAACCTAGAAAACAAAACTAGACGAAATACTCGGTTCTAGTCCGAGGTATGACCTCGGTGGGCCATCGGCCCGGCGCACAGTGACCTCCCCCGATGTAGGGCGCTGCAACTGTGTGCTCTGACGTCATTACTTTGCTCAGTTAGCGCCCAGACACTTTTCTAACTAAAAAACCTACATCAACATCCTAAGCGCGCGAAAAAACTCATTAATTCCATCAAAATTGATAATTCCTTAATTCGGTAAGTATTTAACGATCATAAATGAATTTTCATTCGATTAGCAGAAAAAAAGAAAATAATAATAATTGGAAAACTCGATTTGTTCGCCCGTTAAATGCACCGCGAGAATAATTGCGACATTGCAGTCTTACTTTCATCTAAATTATACAGCTAACATAGTATACAATCGCTTTTACAATAGTATTGGTGATGTGTTAAAATTTATTGATGGAAAATAATACTTTTCCACCTTTTTATAAAATTGGCGAAAGGAAGAGGGGCAATATCAAGGGGGATAACAGATGGAGAATTGTGTTGAGTACGGGCGTAATGTCGAGTTCACAATGCACTGTGTATGCCACCAACTAGCCCCGAGGAATGAGTTATGATAAAATAGTCTGATAGGTGGATAGGAGCGGCCCACATACGAAGGACATGCCGATGAACTCTGGCAAAATTAGAATTATTTAATTTCACTCACCGAAAGATTTATACTTAACATGAAACATCTGTATTTACTATGTTAATTGGATGAAGAAATTGATTGGAATATTTTTTACTTAATGAATCGAAAATAAAGGTGTACGATTAAAAAAAAAATTATTCCCTATTCCGTTGGCTTCATTGAGCATTAATTACTGGATTAAGTCAAACATACTAAAAAAAATCGCTAATTTATTCAAAGCTGAATTATCAACGGTCCCTCCCCTCTACTAAAAATAGATACTAGTCCAATTTCCATTTGTAACTGTGCGTCTAAATAATTTCGCAGCAATAATAACGGATAAATATGGAAAAAAAGGCAATTACAGTGTATATATTTCATCAAGGTTGACACATAGAGAGGAGGGGGAGGGTCAAACAGGAGGAGACACCCTGGTTGGTTCAACGAACAGAACAACCTTCGAGCAACGAAATGCAAGGGAAAAAAATGAGGGCGCTGATGTATATACCGCAGAAACAAAGGGGGTTAGAGGGTCAAGCTTGAACCGGAATCAAGGAAGGACTTTGAAAATTATTTGCCGCGGAATTTAACAGACTTTTTCAACAACTCGTGTACTTATTAATAAAACATACAACAAAGTTCCATTGTCTTCCAATAGATCTAACATAAATACAAAGCCAAGGTTTAATCTTTCAAAGTCTGAGAGAAGAAAAAATTCGAGAAATAATAGTAAGAACATTTATTTCAATGCTGAAACATCTGGATACATGAAGTACATGGAATAAAGTGTATGAGTATTAAGAATTAACTGAGCGTGTGAACGTGTCCTAAGTTTACTTATGTGCTTAGGCGAATTGTACGATACACAGGGAAGGAGAAGGCGCTTGCAAAAGTACAGAAGCGGTTGCAGTTCACCCCGTCCTCGATGGTTCGTCGGCCTAACGGCCTTCGAAATTGGGGGCGTTCTGTCATTTAGTGCGCATGCCCGAGCGCGCATACACTTGACGGAGGAACGAAGCGGAGAGAAAAGTACGGATAGAGCGCCAGCAATTCAATGCTTCGTCTTTTTCTCGCTCATTTTTTTCCCGTATAAATGCAAAAAGATATAAGACAAGATAGTGTAGATAAAGTGACAAAATGCGATGGAAAACGAATGTTTTAATGGATAGGACAGAATAAGCGAATGAAAGAAGGACGGAAAGGAGTATCTCGAGTCACAGGCGTACATGCACGAGAGTTGGTATTTCTTCAGCACAATTTTTCTACTTTTTTTCGTTGCTGTTTTCCTTCTTCTTTCTCTCTGTCTTTTATCCGTTTATGTGACTCTCTATCGCTCGATGCGCCTGCTCGGCCCTACGTCCACACCAGGGCGCAATGTACTCCTTGGAAGCCTTGTACTCACCAGTGGTTATCATTTTGATCGTTCATGCTCAGAACTTTGGGGAGTTCGGCTAACGGACTGAGGAATATATGTAACAGGCGACGATTGATGCAACACTGTTTCCAAGAGTTTTATGTAATATCACGATGCTCCTTATATTTTTGGGCAATGGTGATTTATTGTGTTCTTAGTAAATTCGTTAATTTCAGTTTCTCTTTTTCGAGGAATTAGTAACGGAAAATTACAGGCAGCACCATTTAAAATGACAAAATGCCACGCTCTATTGATTGTTAATAACATAATGGAAAATTCATTGAGTTAGGAAAATTAATTTGATTCTCCATGAAAATGAATTTTAACGCGAGTACCCTAAAGTTCATTAAATTCTAGTGAATTTGGTGGCACGGGCGAACCAGGTCATGTCTAACACAGGCAGAGAATTGAGGTCAGAAAGGGCCGACATAATTACTCACTCGAGCCTGCATTAAAGGACATTTAATCCCCACGGACATTCACACATTTTTCAAAAATCCCTAACTCAATGAATGAGATATGAAAGGGAACTGCGAGTGTGTTTTTCATTATTTCTTTTGTTTTTCGTCTAATAAAGACAAAGAGGCATTTACATCAGAGGGAGAGTAACTTTCAATGACCTCGAGGATGCGTCGAGGACGCGTGGCGAGATCGCGTGAGTATGAAAGAAATATAAAATAAAAAATTTCATTCAACTTGGAACGATCATGATGAGACTCCTACGCGACAAAGGGAATGTCTTCATCGTTTACTGAGTGAAAACATTGATCGAAGTGGTTACAATGACGAAGAACATTGCAACTAAGAAAGAAGAAAGATTGATCAACGATAAAAATTTATTGAATCATGTGAAACGGAATGATTCATCAATGAATATCTTATAAGAAGACTTTATTGAATATTTTTTTTCTGGAACTTTCGATGTGTGTTACGAAAAAATTCGAGATTTCACTCGAGAGAACCCTCCTATCGCCCTTGGCTCCGTTGGGTGAATGCAGAGGAAAAAAACACTGTCGCCTTAATTTCGAAAAAAATCATTTCCACGACATTTTACTGTATAAAGACGGCGCTAACACAAAAGAGACAGAGTGCAATGAACCCTCGTGGACTGACCGCAGACACTTTTTCTCGGTTCATTTTTACACTAAAGGGGAGGGAAATAAGTGGGTTGCGTCTGGTGAGGGAGGTTAAAAAGATAAGTTTTTGAGGTATTGCAAATTTCACAACGTCTATCGTAGGCTAGTGTTCTATATACGAGAATGTGGTATGCAAATATGGTTGCACAGGGACGCTCGTCGTCATGTAAGTGCAACTGCCACTTTGATAAAAATACGGATCTGTGGAGCGAGCTAATGTCTCTTGTCTTTGGGGTTGAGTGAATGTTTCATCTGGAGTTGAGTCGAAATTAAACGTTTTTACAATATGTTACGATTTCGAGTTTCCCGGCTGAAAAGTTTTTGCACAAATAATGAATTAAAAACGAGAAGCTCCAGGCAAAAATAATAAAAAATCTACGATGCATTTGACATTGCATTTGAACTTTGGTACCGTGTCAATAACCTCGGAACAATAACAAAAAAATCGGAAATACTTTATTAACAAAATTAATCGAAAATTCGTGTAATAAGAAGTAAAAAATCAATTAAAATTAAATGAAAAATTATAAATGAATTAGTTTGAAAAATATGGTTTCGCGAGTTTGAACATGTACATTATGAAATGGAGAGTTGTCAGTCGTGGCGCTTCGCGTTGGAGTTACAGAAGGCGCGGCGCGTATGCCCGGGCGTCGAACCCGGACTGCTCGCGTTACGAAATAAGGAACTTTCCAACTGGAATTTACATTCGCTTTTAATCGGCTTCTCCTTATCCAACTGATGACTCTCCCATAGTATTTCCCACTATTATCTCAATCCCATAAAATCCAATAAAAATAATAACCACTATCAACAAAATCATTTTGCAATGAGATTAAATGATGATGGTTTTCTCCGTTTCTGCATGAACGTTTTTTCATAAAATTTCTTTCTCCATTAAATTCAATGGGAATTGATTTGTTAAATTGTTATTAATGGTCTAGAAATTCTTTGATACATGATACATTGAAGATACATAGTGGAAAAATAAACCAAGGATAATTCCGCCCACGAAGGGGATAACAAACGTTCAACTCCGGTTATAATCTCGATATAGAAGACTTGCGAAATTCATTAGTGGCTAGAGTGGCTCACTCAGCTCTGTTCAATGGTTAAAACACGGAGAAATGAAGTCTCGTTTATTAAGTGCCAAGGAAAAAATAAAAGTCGACGATTAAATGACGACCTAGTCATAACGCTTACTCAATCATCTGTTTATTACAAACTGTGCGGTATTGAATTATTACCTGATTGAAATTAGAAACTTACATATCGTCACCCTAGGAGTAAAAGGGCGTAAGTTAGTATTCCTATGAAAAAATGAATATACATTCAATTTTGTAGATTTTTAAAAAATGGCACTTACGCCTTTTTGACTCTAGGGCGACGATATCATAATTCTTATCTTTTATCGACCCTTTTTTTCGCAACATTGTTTTTATGGTAACGATGTTTTTAATTGTTCGCGAGACGCGCTGCTGACAGCACATGTGAGCTCTTTTTCGCCTCTCCATTATTACGAGTGCACGAGGGTTTGGGGGTTCTAGAAGAACGGAGAAACATCTGGAAAAAAATTGACAGGGTGCGTGCCTCGTAGTGACGTTGAATTTATGTCTATGGCACGTGGTAGACATTAATGGCGCGTATATCAGGCACTGTGGTACATGGAACACTGGCAGAGGCACGTGTTACATTGATGAAAAAAATTGAGTTTAATAAATTTACGGTTTATTGCTTGAAATAATTAAATAACGGCCTTTGCAGACGAATTTGTCGTGCGATATCAATTAACGGGTATATACTCAGCTTAGACGCAAAATGGCGTAAGTTTTAAAAGAAAATCAGAATAAAAAGGGCGTAGGTCCAAAATATTTTTCATAATGGATTGAACGAAAATAATTTTAAAAAAAAGTAAATGAAAAGTAATTTTTTGCGGTTTTTAATTCACTTCGAAAATTCTACGTTGAAGAAATGATTGGAAACAAAAAACCCTTTTATGCAGACATATACTGTTTTCATTTTTTTTTGTAATTAGAGTCATACGCTTAGTTGTTATCGAAAAAAAATGAAGAAAAAACGTTGTGCCTTTTTATTATTTTATATTTTATTTCGTGACATTATTTTTTAACGGCCGCAACGGTTAGGAAATATCCGTCAATGAATTTCTATTAGCGGAATAGCTTTTTTATTATTAAAAAAAAATGTTAAAAATGAAACTTACGCCTTTTTATCTCTAGGTCGACGATCTGTGCTTTCATAATCTTAAGATAAAATCTCAAGTTTCACCGAGAAAATGACAATTTTCCACTTATTTTTGGATATTCGATCTTAATATATAATTCCAAAATTGAAGGCGTTGCTAAGTGATTTTAATTGAATTGTAAAAAAATGTTTTCATACTCAATATTGGGAGATTAGGGTAACACGACCAATAGATAGACACCAACCAAAAGATGGATGGTTCCTTTTATTGCAAGTTATGTAAATAATTGAACGATTCTTCTACTTTTCAAGGAAAAAAATCGTTTTCAAGGAAATTAACGAGGTTCTCATTCATTTGATCATTGATAAAGCGATTGATCGATCATTAAATTGATCAATCATTATGCGAATTTTCAGTCCGAATTAATTCGATCATTGCATTAAACACGAAAATACAGCACTCGAAGTAATTCCACGGAGGGATGAGATTTCAAAATAAGTGGGGATGAACTACTGAGAGAATTAAAGGAGGGGATTCCAGCTGCTGAATACCGAGCGCTTCGTTGTCGAAGGACAACGAACCCGGGTCAGGAGTTGTCCGGGCTGAAAGTCTACCTACCCTTGTCATTCCACCTTCCTGTTACCCTCTCTCTTCTTGTCGCTTTTCTTCTCTCCTCATACCCGCAAGAAGAATCGATTTAGGTACGGAAATGAGCTTTGGAAAAAATAGACAAAGTGCTTAAAAAGAACGTTTGATAAAATTATATTCATTTCCGAATTTCGGATATGAAAAATTGGGTTTGTCATTGATGATTAAAAATCATGGAAATTTGAAGAAGAAAAATGAAATGATTTTCTAGGTTATTGGAAATTTTTTGAAAATTTCTGAAGAAAATAGAATTGAATATTCTGGAAAAAAATCTATACTTGATCAAAAAAATTGAGATAATCCAGTGATAAGAGTTCAAAGTGGCTTCCTATTGGAGTACTTGTTTGAAATGGAATTATTCGCGATGGGTCAATCGGTGTAAAGGGTCGCTTAAACACACCAATATAGAGTGGGAGATTTTGCTGTGGGGGTTAGGTCAACGACATCACCGATCTCGGAATAACTGCGTTGGCCCAATTACGAGTGAAGATGCCACTTGATGGGGACGCGCACTCTGCCCCGGGTGGTAATTCACTTGGGGACGAAAAATTGTATATTCTCCATTATCTGACAATTGACGAAATCAAATTTTGAAAAATGTGAAATTCAATTGTAAAAAAATTGGGAGAGATAAGTCAACTTTTAAGACCCAGTATTTTTTTTGCACTTTTTCGAGTGTATAATTTTAATGGCTAATTTTTTTTTGGATTTCATCGAATTTTGAATACTGCCTTTTTTAGTTTCAAATCCTCTGCTGTTTACTTGATAATTCCCCTTATCATGTAGTAATAAAAGAATTATTGTAACGAATGGCAGTGTTCCATTGTCAAACACCCAATGAGTAAATGCAAACAAACCCTCGTCAATCGTCAGGAGTGCGTGGACAAACGAGAGCGCAAGCCATTGCAAATTCTCCGCTCGAATATCATGATGATGCCAGAGGATTTTTTTATTTTTTTATTTTTTATTTGACTCCTCTCTTTCCTCACAGTGTAGAGTAGGGGAATTTATAACGATGTTGCGCATGCGTCGCAGTATAAAGCTTCGTATGTTATCCCACGGGCTCTCCATTAGTTTGTGTGTGTATATTACTATGTGTGTGTATTACTCTGTTTGAAGCCGGCCTAGATTTACGCGGGTTCAACACTCGCTATCGAGGTGACTCCGCTTGCTACTGCTGCTGTTGCTGGTGTCGTTCGCATTTGTCCGCTTGCTCAATGTGCAACACTTTTGCGGCCTGAGATGGGAGGAGGTCGAGGGAGGGGAATACGAAATAGGGAGGCTGTCCTCTCCTACCTCGTGATTCATGTAAAAAAATTCATCCATTTTTTTTTTGTTGATGATTTCTAATTGGAAAAAAGTTAAATCATTCCAAATTCTCCGGAGCATTCGCAGAGGTAGATGATAAGAAGGACGAGAAGGAGAAAAAAATTAGCAATGTTTCCCAACGCAACTGGGCAACACAACTCTTCGCCAAGGTGCAGCGACCGTTCGAGGACGCGTTTAAAACTGTTCAACGTGTACCAACTTTTACTTTTGTCATACTGACTACTACATCACCAATACAATCTCTCTCGCCATTCCTTATCCTTATTTTTTTATTTCTTAACACAACCCTTTGCTCGATTTTCCTAAAATTTTGTTGACAACATAATGAGAAAAGTTCGGCTCTCATCAAACGGTTTTTTATTCCCGTTAAATACATCGCGGATACATTGTACAACTGTCCACATAGCCAACGAATGAAAGTGAAATAAATAAATAAAAATTATATCCCCAGACTGAGAATCACTGAGTAGTGTGTAATAGTTTCGATCGAAAGGAGGTTACGGAGTGACTGAACTTTGCTTATGTATTTGTGTATTATGTATGTGTATGAATCCGCGTTGTCCCGATATATTCGTGACACTCTCGGTCTATCTCTATTTTTCTCTCTCTCTGGCACTACCACGCACCCACGCGTCACTCAGCACACATTGTTAATACTCGTTACATTATAGAAACGAATAGTTCACACGTATTAAACACACAAGTACAGAGAAATTAATCAAAAGCGTTGGTTGGGCCTCTTGTGCTATCCCATATTGCTCTGGTGTTTCAACCGTTGATCCATGGGGATCATTACATTATAAATAAACGTGTCATGCCTCTAAATACCGGATATGCCGGAGTCAATTTTGATTTATCTCATAATCATACTGTCAGTATCGACAGAATGTTGCGTGAAGAATTTTTTTTTCTAGTTTAAAATTTTATGAAAAATTGCAAATTTTAACTCATGCGGAAAATCATGAGTGAGGACAAAATTGCTACATTGTTGGATTTTTCCGGTAATTAAGTCATTTTTGCAGAGCAGAATGAGTCCTCCAAAAATTTTGTATCCAATATTTTCGAGAGACTTTCGAAAAATCGAATCTGAATGAAAATAAACTCATCTCACTTCTGATTGTTCTTGATATTCATCATTCATCGATAACGCAATTACATTTGAATAATTCTATAATCGACCTCTACCTGAAAGTAGTAATTTCCGTTTATCATTTCTTACTCTCGAGTATTGCATCAAACAACTTATTAGAATAGAATAATAAAAGTGAAAACTGCAGTTTTAACTTTCACATAGTTAAGCCAGTAGAGAGTACATAAACACAGTCGAGTGTTAGTAGATAGATTGGTGATTGTAAAATTGTAAGAGTATGAAAGAAAGTGAAACGTATGCTGTCTACACAGTCATCTTGTTTTGGGTCAAACGCAGAAAGTCGTTACATTATTTTCTATCACCAGGAATTATGTAACTGATTTTCTCAATGACAGCCTCAATAATTGGAATAATTACATTGTAAAGAAGAAAAGGGCAAGTGGAAGAGGAAGTCAAAATTATAAATGAGCATAGACAATTGAAACATGTTGAACTCTCGAAGGATTAATAAAGAATTCAGTAGTCAAGAAGTGAAACAGGATAAGTCGATTTTTTCTGTCAATAGTTTTTCTGAAATATCTCCAAAACTAATGGAGATACGTTCTTTTTGCCCTAATGCTTTTTTGTAGCTCTTGAAATTCTCTACAAAAAATGATCAGGGCAAAAAGGGCGTATCTCCATTAATTACCGAGATATTCGCAAAAGAATCTTGACGAGCAGAATGGACTTATCCTGTTTCACCTCTTCACTACTGAATTGTAGGGAGGAATGAAAAAGAATTCTTTTTCATGAATCAGAGAGTAAATTGATGTCATGCGTACTGCACAGTAGGTAAAAACTTGTGTCACATCTCCCTCTCGTGATAAGATTCATTTACGCTATGTAATTTTATTGGCAACTCCGACGTTAATGTCACTCGCTTTACTTAGTAACCGGAGGAGGGATAATTCCGT
>JABSMS010003553.1:0-16408 GCA_018902275.1 Aleiodes sp. PSUC_FEM 10030003
ATACTTTCGCGGACCTGGTAGAATGAGTAATCACTATGAACGAAGAGACACTAATGCCTCGCGAGGAGATATTGAAGATTTAGAGGTCAATAAAGAAGAGGAATATGCCAATCCGACCACAATAGAAACAGTGGCTCAGGTTCATGTAGCTAACCCTCAACAACTCTCCCGCGTAGACAAGGTAGAAGACAAAGTAGATAAAATCAAGAGTACAGTAGAAGAATTGAAAAATTTGCTCGTCGGATGTATGAAAAAGGGGGATGAAAGCTCCAGTAAGGGTGATCGCGATAAAACACCTCATAGATCGAGAAGATCTTCGCAGTCGAAAAGATATAGAACTCCCTCTCAAGGTCGTTTCCCGTCTCCTAGCTCCCCTGAGTCCTCCCGTGAACTCACTGCAGAAAGACGACGAACCAGGCACTCCAAATCCTACAGCAAAAGTAAGCACGATAAAGATCAGCATCAGTCGAAACAAAAGATATCAAAGTGGAGCAGAATCTCGTGACCAGACACCCCAACCACCCAAATCGAAGCATTGAAACGAGAAAAGCACTCGCCGAGAGACGCACCGGCGAGTGAATAACCTCAGCGTCCACAAGAACATTCAGTCACGGCAGGTCATCCAGTGAAGATATTGAAGAAAACCTCCCAGAGATTGTAGTTTGTACTTCGTGTATAGGTCCAACGGTCACCTTGCATGGACCGCGTTTGCATAGAGAAGGCGCCCTTGCACTAATCGATACAGGCGAAAAAGTAAATTTAATCTATGTGAATGCCCTACAACGTGGCACGAAGATCCACACCTCACAGAGTTTGTATATTGGGGGCCTTACATCAAATTCACTCAAATCAATCGGAACCATGAAGATTCCAATCTTAAATTCTGATGTCAAATTTTATGTAATTGATATTCAACCAGGCGGATGTGAATCACTATTGGGAGATCGAATTTCCTATTGGGATGAGACAATAAGTTTAAAGTCAAATCCTACTAAACCAATACATTTCTGTCTAGATGAATGTAGAAAAACCTCAAGCTTAGAAGACCCTTCGGTATGCGTGTCAGGAGGGGGGCCTCCCATTAACATTCAATGCCCCGAATTAGTTGAACGAAAACAACGTTTTCTAATTGACACAGGTGCTGCCGTTAAGCTGATTGAGAATACTGCACTAAGATCACACATTAGAATCGATAGGAATCAATATCGCGAAATAAAAGGGCTCACAGTTGATACAATAAAAACTTTGGTGGTACGTCTTTTGATCCACGGCGTTTGATCCAGCGACAATTAATCCACGACATTTGATTTTTTTTATCCTGCTACAATTAATCCACGACATTTGATCCTTTTTTTTATCCAGCGACAATTCATCCTCAATTTTTCATACTGAAAATTCGTTTGTTTTTCGTTTCTATTTCTCTTTCCTTGTTTTCTTCGTGGCGCTATATGTGCTGTCTTCGTCCAAATAATTGTATTTTAATTAATGTTCCTGTTCCACTTCCCCCCCCCCCACTGGTATATTGTGAGGTTCAAATGAGCGGATTTAGCAGTATATATTTGTATTCTACATGAGATAGAGTGTTGTCTATTTACTCGTTTTACTTTTTTCCATTTTTTAAATTATTTTTCGAATGATCAAATTTTTGTTAATCTTTAGTTTACTTCAATATTTTTGTGTTTCATCAATGCCGTTAAAATTCTTAACAAGTACTAAAGGGAAAAAGTGTTTAATTCATGAGGGATATTTATATTATAAACATTCAGATGAGAAAAATAAAGTTTTATGGCGTTGTACTCATTATAAAAATGGTTGTCGTGCACGTTGTCATACGTCAAATGAGGATCGTACAGGTATTATTCATTTTCCCACTCCAATTAGAGATAGATTTTTTAAAATCTGAAACTTGAGATTTTTTTCTGTCATTAGGCAATGTATTGTTCGCTAGTGAACATAACGATCATGCACCAGATAGAGCGGGTTTGGAGGTTCAATCTGCTGTGGTTAAAATGCGTCGGAAGGCTCATCGTACGAACGAGTCAACAGTTAATATCATTGGAAATATTGCGGGGAAATTAAATACACCAAGTCGTGGCTGTTTACCAGATACGCATACTTTGAGTCGAACAATTCAACGAGCTCGTGGTAATCATCGTGTAACACCACCAGATCCCAGCGATGGTTTATTCCAAGTGCCAGAAGAGTACACACTGACAGCAAATGGAGAACATTTCTTATTAATCGATTCTAATCGAAAAAAGCGATTTTTAGTTTTCTCTACTGAGACTAATTTACAGGCGTTAAAAAAAATACGTCATGGTTCGGTGATGGTACATTCAGTGTGGTTCCCAAGTTTTTTTCTCAACTTTATACTCTGCATGAAGTATTTAAGACGAAAGTTTTGCCTTTGGTATACGCTCTTTTTCCTGATGAAACGAAAGATACTTACATTCGATTTTTAATGAAATTAAAGAATTTAATACCCGATTTAAATCCTGTAACTATCCTCATTGATTATGAAATAGGATTCAAGACAGCATTTGAATCAATTTTTCCTAATTCACGTGTGCGTGGTTGTTTATTTCATTTTTGTCAATGTGTGTGGCGGAAAGTTCAAGAATATGGTTTACAGAAACGTTATTCAGATGATAGTCCTTTTCAATTATCGATCAAAATGTTGTGTGCCCTCGCTTTTGTTCCGGAAGATTCGGTAGCAACGGCCTTTGAAGAGCTCATGAAATCAAAATATTTTGCTACTATGGATGAATCAGTTGGGAGATTAGTCGATTATTTCGAAACGACGAGGATTGGCACTCGAAATCATCGTGGCGATAGACGTTATCCCACTTTTCCGATATCAATGTGGAATCAATATCAAGCAGTGAAAGACCGTTCACCTCGAACGAATAATGGAATCGAAGGTTGGCATAATGGGTTCCATAGTGAGGTTTAAGCTTCTCATCCTTCTTTATGGCGTTTGATCGATTTTCTTAAACTTGAACAGGGTGTTGTGGAGACGAAATTAGAACAGATTAATAGTGGTATTCAATTACGACAATCGCTTAAAAAATATCGTGATTTAAATGCACAGATTGAACGAATTGTGAACCGCTTCGAGGCTGATGATAAGATTGGTTATATACGGGGTATTGCTCAATGTATCACCGTGTAACTGGACACTAAATGATCGTTTTCAATCGATTGTAATGTATTGTAATAGAGTGAATATGATTTAATTTCTCGAATATGATGCTATAAAGAACTTAATTGAAAGAGTAAATATTGTGGATTAATTGCTGCTGGATAAAAAATTATAGTTTTCAATGGATTGTTATGTATTCTAATAAAGTGAATATAATTCAATTCCTATAATATCGTGTCGTAAAGAACCTGATTGAAAGAATAAATAAAAGATTGAATATTGAGGATTAATTGTCGCTGGATAAAAAAAAACGATCAAATGTCGTGGATCAATTGTCGCTGGACCAAACGCCGTGGATCAAAAGACGTGTAATCAAAAACTTTAGGGGCTGTAGCACTGCAACTTCTAGGGACATCTGCATTGTTTCACGTAGTTGATATAAAACTACCGATAGAGGGATTTGGTATTTTAGGGAAAGAATTTCCCGTTCAAAAACAAGTAGAAATTTCATATGGATATAAAAACATTGTCTTAGCCAGAAACCCTTGGAAACCAATAGGATGATACCGTGATATGCGTTTAAATTCACCATTAACGATTCTCCCCAGAGTCAGAATGACTCTTCCAATTGAAATTATTAATAAAAATTTAAAAACAGGATATCTACCGAAATTGGACCTCGGAAATGGTCTATTTGTAGGATAAGCGATTGTGCAAGTGTAGAAAAATGTGGGCGTAGTCATGGTCATCACCACAGATCAGCCCATGGAGGTGAACATACCTCCACAAAAATTAGATTCTTTCAACTTCAAACTTGACACAGAACTAAGAGAATCGGATTCAGATGAAGATGTGCCTGAAGTCACAAATTCAATGAATAAAAATACTACGGAAGGAAGAATAGATCAACTGCAGAGGAAGATACCAATAAATCATTTGAATGATCAGGAAAAACAACAAGTTAATGATATCATCACCGATTTCAACGACATATTTTTTCTCCCAAAAGATGCATTAGGCTGTGCTAAGAATTTCACTTGTAAAATAAGAACAACAGACGACGAGCCTATACATAGGAAACAGTATCGGTATCCCACGGAACATCGAGATGAAATCAATGAAAAAATCAATAAAATGGTAGAGCAAGGAGTCCTCGCTCAATCCGAGTCACCATATAACTCTCCACTTTGGATTGTCCCTAAAAAAGAAGACTCAAAAGGAAACAAACGTTGGAGATTAGTCATCGACTGTCAAGATTTAAATAAGAAAACAATTGGAGATTCATATCCTCTCCTTGAAATCAATGAAATTCTCGATAAATTAGGGGGAGCTAAATATTTCATTGTTTTTGATCTCGCAAACGGCTTCCATAAAATTGCAATGGACCCAACAGATCGTGAGAAAATAGCTTTCACAGCGCCTGAAGGACATTGGGAATTTTGGAAAATGCCTTTTGGACTGAAAAATGCTCCTGCGATTCTCCAAAGAATGATGAACAAAATTTTATCCGCTTTAACTGGAATTAAATTATATGTATATAAAAACTTCACAAAAGTTAAAGGGGACATCTACGGAAAATGATACACTAAATATCGCTGAGCAGCAGCCATCAACATCAAAATCTCCAGAGATTAGCCCTGAAGAGGAGTTGGAAGTGATTGAAACCATTAAGGGGATATGTAACCGACAAACAGATAAAACTTCGTCAGACGAAATTGAGGATGAAGTATTCGCCTCCTGTCAAGATCTAGCACCAGAAGAAAGGGAAATAACTGACGTTAACCCAGAAAATATCATCGAAATAAATCCTGAGCCAGAAGGAGAATCCGAAGATGTCACACCAGATCATCATGAGGAGGCTCAGGAATTCGAAGAAATCACACTCCAAGGTGATGAGGGGAAACGATTTTTGAAAACCCTCGAATGGACCATCTTTATGTGGCAATAGAAAATCCTCCCTCGCCTAAAAGAGATAAATTAACTGCTGATGAACTGCGTAGAATAAATGAGAGTTTACTGGAGTATAAAAGCATTCTAAAAGACGATGGTAGACTTTCTACGCAAGAAATCCATGAAATGAATGATAGTATTCAACAATATGATTTTCTCATGGATCCCATTGACGATGATGAAACAGATTCACCAACCGAAGCAGAACTTCTTGCAAACACAGAAGAGATGAATCCAGTGGAGCCAGCATCAGATCCAGATTTTGGAAATCTGAATCCAACAGATCAACCTGAACGACAAATATTAGAATCAACGAGAAAGTCAGCAGATGGTACAAGAAGAACGATGTCACAGTCAGAGGAAATTCGTCATATTTGTGAAGAAGTTAAAGAAATGTGTGACAACACTTTGAGAAGTGTACCCCCTCATCTTCGAACGGATTCTACACCAAATGAATCACAACAATTCATCAATTCTCGGAAAGTTCCATCGGATCCTCTTGAAATACCCGAGACAAATGCAACACCGAATAAGAGAGTGACGTTTGACCCAGGAATTCTTAATGATCCAGGACAACAGAATTCACAGCATACCGGTTTAGAAGAAAGCAATAGAACCGGGAACTCTGAAACTCATAACGACTCAACAAATACCTCTCAGATAATCATCAAAATTAGATCACCACTATCGGACCTAGTCAATCAACCCTTGCGTAAATCAGCTGACATTAAAAATGCAAATGTGGTAGACAATAACAATAGAGTTCAAGATAGATTACCGAGACAGTGGAACTTTCTGTCTAGAGCAAGGCCACCCGAGAATGAATTGAAAGCCAACCAAACTTCATAAGAAGATGAATCAAGAAACAATTCATCGGGGGGTGATTCAACTGAGAATTCAACGGGGGGTGATTGTGAAGAGCAAGAATCAGATGAAACGTCAAAAATAAAAAATGATGTTTTGGAAGAAAATGTGGAGAAAAAAGAATTGGAACAATACAAGAAATACGATCCTATAATTCCACAGGACGAGGCCCATCCATATTCTGACAATATAGTACATAGTCGAGATGGTTTGACCTACGAAAAAGACAATATAGTCCACTTTTTGGCAGTGGATTGTAAATCGAACAGCCTCTCTACTAAACTACGGGAAGATTTAAATTATATCAATTACGATATTTTGAAACAAAATAAACCAAAGATAGGAAAGATCATCGTTCAAGAGAAAGGGATCCACAAAATTTTTATAGTATTTATAAAAAGTTTTTGTTGGGACCTGGTTAAAGTTTCAGAATACAAAACTCGTTTACATAATCTGCATTATGCATTACAAGCTCACAAAATAAATTCCACTCGACTGGCTAACGAAAGAAATGAATTGAAAGGCGACTTAAATTTTTTGTACTATCTCTGTAAGGAGTTCAAAAATAGTAACATCAAGCTTACCTTATGCAATGGCAACATTAAAATACCAAACGAACCATTGAGATTAGAAATTATCAAAGAATATCACGATAGTCATACTGGAGGGCATAAAGGAATAGTTAGAACATATTTACGCAAAAGAGAGAAATTTTACTGGCCTGGAATGAAAGGAGATATTGAACGTTACATCGAGGGCTGCCGAAATAGTCAATTAAGGAAGCTGAGAAGAGTAAAAACTATACAGCCAATGTTAATTACTAACACGCCCCGTGAACCATTTCAGAAGGTGTCAATAGACATTGTTGGACCACTTCCTAGAACATCCTCCGGAATCGTTAATGTCCTAACTATTCAAGATAATTTCTCCGAACACCTATCCGCAATTCCACTACCTGATGCAAGAGCTATTACGGTTGCCGACGCGTTTTCCAACGAATTTGTAGCGTTATACGGATGCCCAAAGGTAATTTTGCCAGATCGGGGAACAAATTTTATGAAAAAATTATTTGCTAATTTAATGAAGATTTTAAAAACCCAACATAGAACAACTTCGGGATATCGTCCTGAAACTAAAGGATTATTAGAACGTAGCCATCATGATTTGACACAATATCTTAAAGCATTTATAAAAGAGGGTCAAGATTGGGATTCTCTTTTACCGTTTTGTACATTCTCCCATAACACCAGAGTCCATAGCGCAACAAAATTTACACCGTATGAGTTAGTTTATAGTAGAATTGCGAGAACACTATCCACAGCAATTGACGATGGAAGCATAGAAACCTTTGAAGACTATCTGGTAGACTTTCTAGATCGTTTGAATGATATTCAAGTAACTGCCGGTAGAAATTTGATTCGCGTGAAAGAAATTTCTAAAAAGCACTAAGATAAAAAAGCTCATCCAGTAGATTTCCCAATAGGTGAATTCACCTATGTATTAAAAGAACCAAAGAAGAACAAGTTGGATGATGAATACATATGACCATTCGAGATAATAGACCGTACCCAATTGGGTGATTTGATTCTTGAAACGATCGATGGCAGTAGATTCATGAAGCATCCGAATGAATTAAAGAGGAATGATGAATAAAATTTCTTCTTAATTTATTCATACCCTAAATCATCTATCATTTAGTAACAAATCTAGAGCTCATAGAAGTTCGAACAAAAATTTTGCTTCTTTCAGAAAATACGAATATGCGGTTTTCAAAATACGGAGCCTTGGGGATAATAGCCTTTCTGGTCGTATTGAGCATTGGAACGATGATGGACGACCACAAAAAATTTTAGATCCAAGGTTTGAACAACAACCCTGGAATTCATTATGAAGAGATGAACCCAGTGACGATGACAACAAAAACCGGGACAATTACCATAGCAATTGACGTTCAAGGGTTGCTAGACTCATATCAGATGAGCTGGCCAAAAATTGAGGAAATTCACCGTTCCTGTACGGAACTAGTTCTTCTAGGCGGCCGGGTACTTGATTGTGAACGAGCCTTGAGACGTAAAAAACAAGAGAGCCCACACAATCAAACACTAAGTTTAGAGAGACACCTAAACACTCTCCTCACTAATCAGACAGCCGAAAATCCCAAAAAACGAAGAAGCACTCCAATATTCGGATTCATATCCAGAATATTGGGACCAACAGTTGGATTCACAGACTACACCGAACACGAGTAAATAGTGGAACAAGTAAAGAAATTATACGATGACAAAAATGAGATAGCTAGAATCCTCAACAATAGTACACACATCCTTCAATCGGAGATTGACCAACATCGGCAGTACCTGAACGTCACAGCTAAAAATATAGAAATTCTCAAACTTGCTGCAGAAGCTATAGGACATGCAATTCATCAGACCAACGATAAAATCAGCAAATTAGAGTATCTTTTCAAACTGCTTTTATTGGGAACAGAATCACTCGCAGCAACAGAACATTACGAATTAGCACTGGAAAGAAAAATCACAATAATCGAAGATGCAAAACATGGTCAAATCAATCCAAACTTGATTACCCATGATCAACTAATCGCAGCCATACATTTAATCCAATCCAATGGGAAATTCATCACGACAAATGTAGTCTCATTGGCAGATAAAATCCCAATGAAACTATATAGGATGCTTCCATGCAAGATGCTCCAACAACTGGCACGTGACACAACTGGGTCAGCATTCATACAACCATCTACGAGATATATGATTACCACGCTCCATCAACAATATTACCACAAAGCAGACGAAGAGTACTTTATGCAATGTGAGCACCTCGGAACATCATACTTGTGTCCTATACATTCGCTACAACAACAAAAATAGGTATCTTGCTATGAAATTGATCTATCAACAAATCCATCCATTGAAAAGATGAAAACCTCCGATATGAAAATATTGAAAAATCATGTCACCCAGTGGACACAATTGAGGGAATCACACACGTGGTTATATTCGACAGCAGAACCTATCACAATCAACATCGTATGTCAAGGGACTTGAGGATTCACTACGAAAATAGTAGCAACAGGCGTCCTACATTTACATCCAGATTGTGAAGCACGAACCAACTCAATGTTGATTAAAAGTATGGGAGTTGCCGAAACTAAACTTCCGGATCTTCATGTCGCACCGCTGGATCTTAATCTCACTCTGTTGGCACCGAGATTAATCCGAGAAGTTGAACTGCCTCACCTAACAGGGAAAATCAAGTTAGAACCATTGTCAAATAATACGCATGCAAGTGACATGCACACATTCCACCATACCCTGGACCTCATTACAAACCATAACATGGATCCCTACAATAGCGATGCCATACACATGGGAATCACTGGAATATTGGGTTTGACATTGATTGTAATCATAATTTTCCTCTGTGTGTGGAGCAAAAATGTCGGCCTTTTATGTCCATGCTGCTGTTGTAAATTGAAAAGGAAATCAGCCAAACTGCAGGATCCCATCAGCACCTCACGAATAATTTTCCACCCTCAAAGGGAAAATTCGATAGAAATTCACCAGCAAATGGGCCCTCCACCTGCACCTCCACAATCATCGAGGACTCCCCAAACATCAAATCATCCTCAAGAGCTACAGCCAATGTATCAAACATAACCATCTCAGACGAGTACCTCATTCCAAAAAGTTGTTATTGAGAAAACTTATCGCTGATAATCATCATAGAGCGTTAGCCTCTGAGAGGGCTGCTCGGCGTGCTGCGTAGTCGTTGATGGTAAGGAACTTTGTTGGGTATTTCTCAACGCCCTCTTAACTTGTTTTCTTGAAAATTTCTTATGCTCCCATACTCTTTTTTCCTTTATAGTTCAATTCTTCTGGCACCACCATAATTGATCCAAAGGTGGGAACGTTCCTGGTGGCTCCCAGGTGGTGATCTCCTAAAATTGAGCACTTGGATTTTTTTTTCGTGATACCGTAATATTATAGCTTTTCTTATATGAGTTCCCCAATGTTAAATATAGATTTATAGATATATATCTTCATTGCACAGTTATTTTCGTCAGTAATTCCTTATTCATTTCCCTTTGACTTCAATGTGAGTATCTCTTCCCTTCGTGGTTTACTGGTTTGTTGATTTCAGCTGCAGCCTTGGCTAATAAATCAGCTCGTTCATTTCCGTATACTCCGCGGTGTCCTGGTATGTATTTGAATTTTATATTCAGTTTATTCATGATTATATCCAGTTCCTTCAATAGTTCTTGATTCGCTATGGGTTTTGACCTGGCCTTTTTCCAGCCGTTCCTCTTCCATCTTCCTATGTACTCTATCACACAGTTGATCAAAAATTCCGAATCACTGATGATTTTTATGTTCCTCAGGTTATATTCCGAAGCAATCTTGCATACTTCTGTCGCAGCAAGGATTTCTGTGACAATATTTGTGACTTTTGGCCTTCTGAGAGTTTTCGATGTATTTAGAGGATTGTCGTCGTTGAACGATACTCCGATTCCTGCGATGGCATTGACACATCCATTGTACGAACAGGAGCCATCAACAAAATTTTCAATCCAGCCGAATTCACCGATCTTGAATAATGGTTTATCCTGCTCCATCATATGTTGAGAATTTTCGTTCAGTATGAGGTTTGTCTTTGCTTTATTTTAGTTGACGTTTACTTGTTTTTCTTTTTCATTTGTTCGCTCGCTATAATCAAGTTTTACAAGAAAGGTCCATACGAACGGACCTCTATCTCCCTTAATTACCGAGATAATTTAGGAAAATGCTATATCTTGGAATTATAACGAGATACAGCGAAATTCGTAATAACCTTTCTTGTAGCCCATAAAAGGCCCTGCAAGAAAGGTCCATACGAACGGACCTCTATCTCTCTTAATTACCGAGATAATTTAAGAAAAATGCTAGATCTCGGAATTATAACGACATAGAGCGAAATTCGAAATGACCTTCCTTGTAGCTCATAAAAGGCCCTACAAGAAAGGTTCCTACGAATGGACCTCTATCTCCCTTAATTAAAGAGATATTCCGGAAAAGGTGAATATCTCAGAAATAAGGATAGTTTGGGGTAAATTCGTGATAACCATTTTCGTAGCTCACAAGAGCAGCTACAAAAATGATCCCCACGAATAAAGCCCTAGCTCCCCTATTTAAAAAGATATTCGGGAGCAAAGAGAATGAAAAGAAGAACAGTGTAAAATGAAAAAAAAAGAAGAAAGAGGAACAGAATAATAATTAAGTGAATAAATTAATATACCTTCGAAACTAAATTAATAAACTTTCAAGAACTCGAATTCCTCTACCTCTCAAATCCAAAAATGAACCCAAATTACCTGAAATAGGAGGAAAATTCAAAATTACTTCAGAATAAGTGTTTACAATGAAAATACATTGATTTACGCCTATAAATAAATAAATGAAGGCATGGAATTGATAATTAATTGATAAAATAGAAAATCGAAGTCATAATTAAAGCAATATACACATATATTAAGATATAATTGAAACTCACCCGTCAAAATGCACTTGTCACTTATTTTCAGAGAACTGTCTTTGATAAACTACAAATGTTTGTTGACACAACACAGGAGAATATATGGATATAGATGTATTTATATTCCTATAACGATAATAATATTTGATTTAAATAATAATGAAATACTGAATTTTCATGAAATTAAAAGGCGTCTTCACTAAAAACTCCTATAGAAGAATGGAAGAAACGCAGGAATGCGCTGACCCTACAGTTTAAAATTTCAGGCTCATCCGCAACTCGGTTAATAGTAAAACCGAGTCCCGCGTAAGCGCGACCGAGACAGACGCACCTCAGTGCTCTGTCTCTCTCTCCCCACTCACGCGGCCGCCAAATAACACTGCGCTCCCGACTAACAGCGATGGTAACTCACCGACGTCGGTAAGTCAGTGAGTACCATCAAGAGAAGATAGATGTTTCCTAAAGGATACTTTAGGAGACAGAAAAGGAGGAAATAACTTACATTAGACAAAAATAGTTAAATCAAATTAAATTAAGAGAAATGAATAATAATAAATTAATAGTGATTAAGAAACAAAATATAGAAAATCGAAATAAATCCATCCGAATTTCTTCATAACAAATTATAATAAATAAATATTATGAAATTCAAAGGAATATATACATATATGAATTTAATTGGAGAACAGTCGAAAAACAGTGTAGAACACGATTGGCCCTGTTCTTTGAACTGGGCGAATTGTGTACTAAAATTAAAATATGACTCGACTGAAAATTTTTGGAGTAATCATACACTCCATAAGGAATGATTTAAGCAGCCTTTATGAAGTGGAGGGCTGTTATGTCCACCCCAAAAATTTTCATACAATTTAATAATTTAATTCATAAATTATTTTTAGAAATTGAGTTGGTTAACTAAAGTTGGGTTAAGGACGTCTCCTTATGTCCTTTATTTTTACATTTTCTTGTTAACGCTAGATTCTCGGCTAGTTAGTCCCTTCCTTACATAACAAGAGCGAAATTCATGTCCATTGAGTGCATGAATTCTGAGTCAAATGAGGAAAATTTTACACACCAAATATTGTCGGAAGTTTTACCGATTGGGATTGCAATTTTTGGACAGTTTTCTCTCTGTGTATATGAAAAAATTAGCATTCTTTTATGGAATAAATACTTCATCCATGGACATCGGTCTTGCATAGCTTTTTTCTTCTATTTGTGGCAATAGACTGGTGGCTGATCTATTGGTGGAAGTTGATCGTGGTGTATTTTTTGATTGATTCGTAGCTTCCATTCGGTTTTGAATTTCTTCCACTTTCCTTTTTAAATCTTTAAGCTCTTCGGCAGCTGTAGAAAATGATTATTCATTTTTTCAAAGTAAAACTGCTTGAATATCATACCTTCCAAGATAATCTCCAAATTTATCAGCTTCAGAATTTTTGGTGCAATAGTGTCCTCATTTTTTATTGTTGGCATTTTCTTCCCAGTATCCTGTAAATTTAAAGTCTTAGTAAGGAAGCTCGGGGCAAAATGGGGAAGATATGATTCTTCATCATTAAGAGAAACTTCTGAAATATCATTTATAATATACTCGTTTCTTCTGAATATCTAAGAAATGGTGGGCTCATGAAGATTTGTCAATGAGCTTTTTCCTAGAAAATACAGTACTCAAAAAAAAAATGGTATTTCTCTGTCATTTCAAAATATTCCTTTGCTCGAAAAATTCAATAAAACTCGTTTCATCTCTTTATACCATAAAATTTTTCATTCACTTTCTTTTGGGAATTCATCGAAAATATGGGTATTCGAAAAGTTTCCTCGCGCTTTTCGCTGTTTTCGAGAATACAAATTTCACTAAGAAAAAAAATGACTACACGAATTTTCTTTCAAATCTGAGATATTATTTTCATTCTGAAATGAAAAAGAGCTCATTTCCTTCATGCTTCATTATACTCTAAGTATTTTGTAGCTCACCAGCATAATAATACAAGTTAGAATAGAAAAATAATGATTGACAATTACAGAATATTGTCGAACTGGCCAAAGAGTACCCTTCGGAAATGTTCGGGTCCTACACGTATGAGAATTTTGACCAAAATCTTATAGAAAAATCTTTATAGAAAATTTTTCATAAAAGATTGGAACGATTTTTATGAGGAATTTTGGATAAGTTTCCCACAGGATTTCTATACTAATTTCGCCTATAAGCCAAGTATTAATAAAACAGTTTTTAATGAAACATTGAATCGTTTTAAGTTTTTCATTACCAATTCATATTAAAATATTTATAGGAGAGTAAATACTTCTTTGATTTTTTCTCGATCAATTTTTTTTCTATAAGATAATTTACGAATCTCAATTTCGAATAGGAATTGGTTTTATGATTCTTTTCCTAATATTTCTTTGTTCTATAGATGTTATTTATAAAGTAAAGTTTCATAAAGGAATATTTGCATAATTTCTATTCATATCCTCTGAACCCTCTGTGTAACCAGAACTCATCAATAAGCTCTCATTTCAAGAAAAAACTTGTGAAAATAATGAAACTTGTTTATTAGAAATGTTTTTAAACATCCATTTCTTATGAGCAGAAAGTTTATAAAGAATCACTCGGAAATCATCACGAATTTCTCATAAGAATCGTTCCAGTCTTTTATGAAATAATTTCTATAACGATTTTCTTATAGAAATTTTCATACGTGTAGGCTTTAACATGTGAATTTTCTCTTCAGGTCGACTTCGGAGAGGCACTCTTTGGCCAGTTCGACAATACCTACGGTTTTTCATGTGATTTTACCTTCGGAAGGAGGAAAGGTATCGAAGCTCCATCAAAGAGATTTGTCCTTGGATGATTGAAAGATAACTGCATACAAATGCAATTATCATAAAATTTTGTATTCACTCCTATTCACTTCATTTTCATGCAGGAATCTACTAGAATATTGTATAATCATACATGCCTTTCTAGTGACATGACGCATCTTATCAACTGGGAATCCACTGAAGAATGAAGCATTTTCAGGATCGTCTTTGGGACAATGAGCTCTGCCCAAATCTACTTCACTCTTTCTTCCTCTGGAATTTTTCCCGTTTTCGTCTCATACAGGTACACTTCCATTGATGATTTTCTCAGTTTTTCCCTTTGACTTCTCACCAATCTCCTCAATATCCTCACGATCCTTAAAAGACTTGTGTGGGCTCTTCGATTTCGGAACTATTCTGTCCGGGGATTTTCCCCGAACTATTTCCTCCAATCTCTTTTCCAGATGAGACTTGCGAGCTTCGACGATCACAAAACCATTCATAGAAAATAGATATATCGATATACATTGAGCGTATGTTCAATGATTATCTAAAAACTCAAACATCCTACTGGAAACGTCAATGACAATTCCGTCGTAAACTTTCCATCCTCCCTTTGGTTTTTGTTTTGACTCACGCCATTCAATCACATGAGACTCATCTGGATCAAGTTCTTCGGCTCGAAATTTTTTTTTCTCAAAATTAATGATCCATTCCACTGGAATATCCGATTTATACTTATTATTTCGACCTTTACCGATCCATTTGACAAGCGCATAAGTTGGACGCGGCATGGTAAAATCCAATTATAACAATTATCAATGCGATCACACTCAATATCAATATCAATACTTGAATTAATTCACACATCAAACTCGTCGCTTAGTGATTCTCAATATTGATCATTAATATTGGTTATATGTCAAAAAAATAATAGAAATATCAGACAATTGAATCCAAACTAAGAATTGCGGAGATACGTCAGTATGAGTTCTAAAATGTTTCGATCCTTCGAATTTTAGTTTTGCTTGGATGGTTTTGGGTTTCCATTGGAATTTTTTTTAGGAAACATCTCTATCGCTCTGAATTAAAAAAAAATCTCGAAACTTGTTGGAGTTATTTTTTTTAGATGAACTTCCTTGTAGCCTAACAAATATATCTACAAAAAAAAGCCTCAATCCGCCTATTCCTCTTCTTTGCAGATAACGAGATGAGATTTTGAAAAAAAAATCATTCAAAAGAAAATGGTAATTTATTCAAGAAATCATTTAGACATCAATAAACAAATAATATAATAAAAATAAGAAGCTAGTTCATATATCTAGAAGCTATATGCCTTTCCCCGTCCAAGGTAATGATTTTGGTACAGCACTGACGTGAAGCTGAGCTCGTGCTTCCTGAAAAAGAATCCCAAGTTCTCCAGTGTTGGCTCCAGAATTGCATGTTTCAACGACGGAGTCTGAGATTTTATTGTTCTGCCCTGATGCCTTGGAGTTACTGCCTCATCTGCTAACGATCTGAGCTTCGTATAATGCTTGGACCTCTCTTCCTGGTAGTCCAAAGGAATTAGATCCAAAAGATGCTGCAATAGGAAAAATCAATGATAGAAAGTTGGAAAATAATTTTAATCATAGATTAGCTAGAATCTCTTCAATGATTCTGTTCTGTTGAACATTGCGACTTGATTGTTATACTCCCTCCCTCTTTATTAGAGGTTTCCTCGAGCTTTCCTTTGATTCTTGAAGGAGTACAGTAAATCGATTCAGCTTTGTTCGAGTTTTCTTGGCGTATTTGAATTTATTGAAATTTTCATCTTTCTACCAAAAATCTTCTCATCTTCGTCGGCAGATAGGAAAAAAGTTATGTCCTTGTCTGTGCATTTGTTTATCAATGCCTCTGGTTTTTCCTGACATTGCTATCTTCATTACTAGGCCCTTGTATACCCGGGAAAAAAAAAGTTTGATATAATCATATCTAATTATATCTGAAACCCGAGATCTAATCAGATCCGAATTTTGTCTCTATCTAATTTGATCTGGACAGATATAATCAGATATATTTACATCTCGCAAAGTGCAAAAAGTAGTTTCTAAACTTTCAGATCTGATCAGATCAAAT
>JABSMS010003563.1:0-16408 GCA_018902275.1 Aleiodes sp. PSUC_FEM 10030003
AAATTCTTTTTTATCGATTTTTCAAGTAGATATAGAGCGAAAACTGATTTTCACAAAATGACCTATAAAAAATTGAAAAATCGATTAAAAAAAAATTTAACTACGTAGATTGATGGGAAATGAGCTCACCTTTCAGCTGGTTTTTGAGTTTTTGCGCTAAGATCAATAGAACCTGAGATATTCCCAAAAAAGTGAATTTTTTCGATTCTCGGAAGGGGGAGCACTTCAAGTCTTGACCGAAAACTCGAATTTTCAAAGAAATAAAAAAATTAATTTTGACACATGTATTTTTACTAAAATTTCCTCAGCTTTTCAATGGAATCATCAAAAAATCTCTATCTCGAACCGTCCAATTCGAGTGTCCATTTTACCCCACCTTCCCCTAAGCCAATGATTTTTTCAAACATACTTACAGGTAAAATATGATTATATTTTTTAATACTGCTCTCAGATGTATCCCAGAAATTTAATTTGAATAAAACAACTTTGTCCCAAATTTTAACTGGCCAATAGACTGTAGTCTTTCTTATTCCACCAATTTCTGAAGTTACATGTTCATTACCAACAATACCCGAAAATCTAGCAACAGCAGAGGTTTTGCCAACACCAGGTCTCCCTATCATAAATATCTTATACGTAACTTCCTCAATTGTTGAAGGTAATGCTGGTCTCTCCAAAAGCCCTGAAATGATAATAATAATAAATTATGTTATGAATTATCAACGTAATGTAGAGATTTATAAAACTTTGTACGGATAAAATAAAATTACCATAAAAACGTCGTTTCTTTAGCGCGTGGTTGTAAAAATGATGCAACAATGATTCTCCCTCCGGTGAACTCAGCCAATTCATGTTAATTGGCCCACTCATTGCATACTTTTTTAGCAATTAGGATTTTCGGAAAAACAATAAGTCTCATTCATATATTCCTACCTTACCCAACTGCATTCAATTCGAGTGCACAATGAAGAAAATATAAGATTCCCAATTACAATACATAAATAATGAATTTCGATAACTTTTATATAGTCTACTTAGGAAATTTTTGAATTTGTGAATTTTTACCCATGATCTTCATAATCATGAATCAGGGGGGGGGGAGGGCTAATGAACATCACGCAAGGCTTACCTGATTCAAGGCTAAGACTCAACTCAAAAAGCAACCGCAGGTATACTATAGCCTCCATTTCATAGAAATGGTCGATACCGGGTTAACTGAGCATATTCATCGATCTTTATATCCACATGTTTTATAATAATTATTTTAAATTACATATAGATCTGCCAACTGGATAAAAAATCGAAAAATTCATATTTTTTCCATTTACAATACTCCACTCTATACAATATAGAAAAATTGACCTTAAACCTGTCGTAAACAGTGTATCCACACTCCACCGATAACTGCAGATGTTTCTCAACCTTTTCCACTCATTATGTATTTTGTGTTTATAATAGATACACACAACTTTATCTGATTTCAACCCTCACTCAATAATATAGACGTGAATAATTGACAATTTTAGAGAACTAGCAATACTTGAGCAAATAATCGAAAATTTTTAAATAATAGGGTGATTGAAGATATTCGGCAAGGTAAAGTGCTACATATGCATAATTCCTATGTGATAGTATTTAGCGATTATTCCTGACAATCTCATTATTACGTACGATATGTCAACACTAAAGGATACAGAAAAATTGTCCAAAGTTTTGAAACTCTTTTTATTACCAAATTATAATGTCGTGTCTACAACGTATTTGGATTTATTATTAACTCACATTTCAGATTCACGAGAGGGTAAGTTAAATATTTTTTTGAACAAAAAATACACTATGCAATTATTTATGGCATATGACACGCGTGCATAACCTCGAAAATACTGTTTCCTGGGCTATATTTTCCTTCAGTTCCATCCCAATCTTCAACAATATAGTTTAATGTAAATTTAGAAAAATGCAATTCTCACTTACGGAAGGATCAATGATTTTTTAGCCGGTCCAAAAGATAACAATCAGCGGAATTTGTTGAAGAATTGGATAGTTGAAGCGCTTGATTTATGGTGCGAAAATGAAGTGAAACCATGTCAAGCTGTAAGAGTTTTTTGCATCAAACTCGTTGGAATATTATCAAGGAATGAAAATGATTTTGATTATTTCGAGAATGAGGACATTTTCAATAAATTATCAACAATATTTGAGCTGCAGGATAATGATCTTTCGGCGTCAATTAAGATGGCATATACATCCATGCTGTTGGATGTCATTTCACACAAAATTGGACGACGGTGGGTGATATCGAAAGGTATGTATTAAATAACAGTAGTAATAAAAATAATAACTATTTATATGAATATTTTGAACGAAATTTCCAATGAAAACGTCGTTTTTCTTTGTTGTTCAGGAATATGGAGGCACATGGTAAAATTTGCTCAATTAAATCACACAATGTACGTAACTCGGGAGAGTCATCGTTTTGTCTACACATTACTCAATGAAGAATATGAGAATAAGAAATTCTGTAGAGAAGTTATTTTAACAGTATGTGAACCATTAATAAATAAGAGCCTCAATACGCAAATTCATACAGCGCTTGAAGAAATTTATCTCGATCAAAATGCAATTTTATGCACAACATTGGATTTAATAACGAGTATAATAGAAAATACTTTATTTACTAGTATGGAAAATGATATAACAGATATGTTCGAAGAGATTTTAGATCTAGAGGCTCGTTTGAAGGCACTCATTGAGGCATGCATTAGTACAAGATTTTTGCAGCACATTCTAAAATTGTGGGTTCTTTTGTATTTTCAAAAAATGAAATTTGAGGCGAGAAACAATGAGCTACCGCTTGACATTGAGACGTGGGAGAAACGTCGAGAACCCAATTGCTATATTAAAGCACTATTAATTGAAAAAAAATATATCCTTGAAATTGTAAGAATGCATAAAATGTCGTTGGTTTATTGGAAAAAACTTAATGCACTGAAGGAAATAAAATTTCCATACAAGCACAAGTTTGAATTTCAAGCAATTATATTAATGATAACGCCTCTGGGTACGACAATAAGACAAGGGTACATGAAACATGATTTTTTCAAAATGTTTGTGGACAAACTATTTGATGTTACTTGTCAACCTGTACAAAGGCTGAGCTATCTCATTAGAGATGTCATGTTGAGAGAAGATTTACCCGTCGAAATGATATGTAAATCTTCAATCGAAATGATCCTCGAGCTGGTTGACATCATTGATAGAGATGTAGCTGTTATTGCATTCCAAACAATGTGTTATGTATTGAAAAATTATATGCCAGGAGGAAGAATGTGTGCAGCATTGGCCAATCAAGAGACTCAAAATTCTCATGTCTCACCAACAAGTGAATCTAGATGGAAATCAAATTCGATATTCAATGGAGATCCAGTGGTGGATAATCCTGTATTACTTTCTACACTACTTCATGGATTGGCTGTTATGACGGAAAAGTTTCAATTCAAATGGCAAGACTGTGTTGAGACGATATGTGTACTTTCTTTGGCACAGGAGATTCTAAATCACACTGGAGCATTACCGAGTTTGTGTGTTAAAGCTTTACAACTTTGTAAGCTTGCAATTCAAAATTTCATGCCACCAAATTTAGCACTTCTTGTGGAATCCGATAGTCATACGAATGAAATTGGTCCAACACTATACAAAAGACTACACGATCCCAATTGGGAAGTACGTGATAGTGTATTGGAAGTTTTAATAATAATAGCTGCAATATCTGAAAATAAATATCCAGCATTTCAGGAATTTTTACTTGCAAATAATTTTCTCCAATTGATAACAGATATTGCCACAATGGATGGTGAAAGTTACGTAAGAGCTTCGGCAATTAAATTTCTTGCAACAACAGTTAGAATAAATAAACTTTGGGCTGAGAGCTTATCAAAAATGGATTTGCTTGAAAAAATTATCAAACTATTCAAAGAAGAGAGTGAGGCAATTGTGAGAAGGGAATCTGTCGATCTGATTGACGAATTATACGTGTATAGAAAATGGCCAAAGGCTACAATTGAATCAATGAGCAGTATAATGGCTGAGGCTGCTGTGTTAGATCTCCACTGGGAAGTCAAAGTTAATGCTCTAAATTTCTGGAAGCACTTCATCAAATCACATTTCACAGATCAGGGAATGTTGGATGGATCATTTCCAAATGTCACATTTTCAAAGGAGCATAGAAAAATTGTCACACTAAATGAGTGTGAAATCAAACGTCGACTCAATAAAGCTCTTGATGACGTAGCTAAACACAGCTGTCTTGGAGTGAGTTATAAACAACCGTTTTTTTTAAAATTATTCATTAATATATTGATTTAATAAATTTATGAAAATTTTCAATTTGATAGGTACTTCTTGTAACCCTGGAGAATGATAGTGATTTTGAAGTTTCAAAAGCAGCAGCTGACATTATTATCAAACTTAAAACTTCTATTATCAAGTATAAACTTGATGAACCATTGTGTGAAGAGAATGTATCACCAAGGGACAGCGCAATACTCGATTCATCCTACATTAAACCCCCCATACAGCCATCAACATCACAAATCAATACTCCGACAGACAAACTATCGGGTATAATTGATGAAATTGTTGACGAAAATGATGCAAATCTTCTAGCATCAATTTATCAAAATTCCATGAATATGGATAATGAAATTGAGAGTCTCAAGAAATTAACTCTTGATAAATTATCTACAGTTACAAGACAACAATTTCTGAATGTAATCAATAATATGGACATTGAGCGGTACATAGAAGAAAGGAGGAGATGGCTAAAAGATTATACTGTTTGTTTTGATTCAGTACTTGAAGACATATTGACTGCCTACGAGGGAAAGAGAGTGAATTCAATGGATTGTTATTAAAATTACATTCCAAAATTTTATATGTACAAATAATCGGTATCACACAATGAAAAGTATTTTGTTTTTTTCAATTTTCGATTTCTTCAAATATATTTCACCAGGTTTTTTGTTTCCTGATTACACCAATCCACACAGTCTTTTTTGTATGTCCTTCAATTCTTCATTACGCATATGAACAAATGTACTTTCGAAAGGAATGATTGTATTTTGAGAATTGTTCAATAATAAATGAGAAACGGGAGAAACTATTGCGAAAAGTATTCTATATTATCAAAGTAACAAATTTATCGACTTTCCAAATGGAATGACACTTTGTAACACCTTTTTTTAAAATAATAATAATAATGAATACAAAGTGTATATTGATTTAAAAAAAAAAGTAATAACAAGTAATTTGTCTTTGTAGAAAACATATCAAATGGTTGAAAGCTATGAAAGAGTCTAGAAAAATTCAAGCTACAAAGTCTTATTAAAGTTTAGAAATACTCAAAACTATGAGTCCTATAGATATGTATCAACATTATTCTCACTCGGTTTTTCAACGAAATTCAATGGATTCCACTGGAAGCTTCCAATTGCTGAATTGAAGATTAAAGCATTCTCACAGTTAATCATGTCAATTGGCACTGTTGATGATTCCAATTTAATCTGTTGCGAAGTCTCAAGTGAAGGAGCTCTTGGTAAAATTTCACTGACATTCTCATCGGTCTTTGAGGCCCAAATTTCTAATGTTTGCAATTCTCCCGGAAGTGAGCTTTGTGGTAATTTATTTACTTCCTTCACATCTCTATTAATAGTTGGCTTTCTTGTAGGTTTCACTACTACTTTCGTGCTATTTCCTTTCATTTTTCTGGGCCGATGTTCTGTCTTTTCATTCAAACGTTTACACTTGAGTTTACGTTGTTCCTTAAATTTCATTAAATCATTGCAGAGAGCATTTGCTGAACTTACGAAAGCTACATGAGAATTCGGTTTTTCAACAGCTATCGTTTTATCCTCTGAAATCATTTCTGAATTCAACAATGATTGAGGATTATCAATATTATTGGTGTTGAGAGGTCTTCTCAATTGTTCTTGTTTCTTCGGAATATTTTGATACTCTAGTCCAGTTTTTTCTTCCGATATAGAAAATACGAAAGGATTTCGTTCTGTCTTCAATGCAACTTGCTCATATCCGTGGGAAAATTTTTCACAATTCTTTTCAGAAGCTTTACCATTTCCCGAATATGATTGGCTACAAAGTGGATAAAAGTAGCACGTCTCTTTTGGTGACAATTTGTCTAGCGTTTGAAAGTAATGTTTGTGATAAATAAAACTCTGAAGTGCCAGCGAAGAGAGCGATAACTCTTCAGCCGTATGATAACGTGACTGATGTTTATGCAAGTTACATAGACTGGTAGTGTCCAAATCACAAACAATACATCTGAAGTTTAGTTTTGATGAAGCCATTCTACTCTGATATATGAAATGTGATATTTGAGAATTAATATTATTCCAAAAAATATAAGGAGAAATGAAAAATAAGTATTTGTAAACAAGAGCTCACCTCTGCTCCTTCTTTTCGTTGTCTTTCGAGTATCAAAAAAGATATGTGGAAAAGCTTCGAAAAGAATTCGGCTTGAATAGGTGTCAATTTATTTGTCCTCGCCTACAGGTTAGAATTTATGGCTCATACTATGATATCGACGACAGAAGTGTATTGTTTTTGTTCGAATGTTTTGAAATTTAAAGGAGCCGCGAAATACCATATTTACTCACTCTTTGTTATTTTTATTCTTTCATATTTGGATGGAAAAGACGACAGGAGATGGCGCCAGCGTTGCCGTCGCGGTTTTTTCGAGTTCCAGATTATTAATCAATTCCTTATATTTTCATACATCAATAAATTACTATTTCACATAAAAACTTCCTCGTATATTCATGACTTTTGAAAAATATTTTAAAAAATAATGTTGAAAGGAAACGTTTATATAAATCTATCATTATGAAGAAAACAAAAAAATATATGTATTGCAGACTATACATACTGTGATCTGCTCATGCGCGACAATCGACACCGCGAAGATTCGTCCCACCAAAATAAGCCGAACACTAACCGACAGCGCTATGAGGTGATTGGCGCGAGTCACATTCAGTACCTTACTGTTCGGGAGACGATAACGTTCAACTCGAAAATTATTATCACACACTCGTTGCGTTAATCTCAATAAGTGATATTGCCTAATTACTTAACAGATAAGAATTTTCAATGATTTAGGAGTTTGAAAAAATAATTGAGTAATTACGGAAGAAAACCAGAGAGAACTCGAAATTTTAGTGTTAATAATAAATGTATATGCCGGTGAAGTGACCAGAAATGTCATACTATTTTCGTGAAAAACCAAAATTTGATGAGAATGTGAGCGACAGAGAGGAGGATTTTATGCAAAAATTCAAGCAGCACTTTGACGACGACAAATCATTTTTTGAGCGACCAAGAAGAGATCCGTTTGAACGACATGCTAGTTTTTCTCGTGTACGTATTCAGTATTTTATCATTATTATTCCAGGAAAAAAAACACCTGAGATGATGTGTATGTTTTCTGTGTTCAGTAACACACACGTGCTCTATGAGCATAATCGTCGCCAGTCACGTACGTTAATAAAAAGAGAAATCAAGTAACAGAAACCAAGAATTCGTAAGGATAGATATTTTTCATTTCAACTTGATTTATTACGTTGATGAAATAATCTCAATGTACTTTAGCTACCAATGAATACGAGCATTCAAATGGAATCCAACTGAGATTAATTGACACATATCTTTAATTACTTTTCATTCCGAATGACTTTTCAAACGTACATATTAGGCTTTTACTTTGTCAGAAATATGCGTCATAGATTCTAAAGATAACAATAAATGATGCAACATTTCCTGGATGAAATAGTAGCTGAGGGGTGAATCTCCCCTCAACTGAATAAGGGAAACACAATCGTTACTTTACGTCCCTTTGTAATCTTTCATTGCTCTAAGACAGAAATTTTCTTTCTTTGAAACCTGACAGTTTATTTAGCTCTACAAAGCATCGAATATTGGCTAAATAACATCATATTTTTTATATCTTTACAATCTTTTTCATTGATATAACCCAAGTAAATCCAAATCCATTGTAAATCCAAGAATATCTAGATAATCTACATGATTTCCAGCCAATAACCGAGAAATAAATTAATTCTGAATTTATAATCACATATGAGGAGAAAAGTAATTCTGCTTTAGGAATACTGAAAAAATGAATTGGATGGTGGTCGTTGCAGTTGCATATCTAAGTGTGTGGGACGATAAACACAGACAGAAACGGTACACATGAGAATTTATTAACGTACAAAATATTTTTTTATATTTTATTTTGCCCGAGTAATCTCAGATTGAATAACATTATTGCTAAGAAAATAATTTTAAAAAATCTTTACACTCCTTCGGGAAAATAAAGATTTCGTCAATCGGTTAAGAAATTAATGAATGGTTAAATCTTGTCCAAGTCTATTTAAACAAAATTCATTTATCACATTGAAATTCATGAAATTGAAAGACTAGAGTGTGGAAGATAAAATTAAATTATAAACATATCCGACTAAATGGAAAAACGGAGAATTGAAATCATGCACCGATAGTCTTACGCGATGGAATCGTTCGTAATTGTAGATGTAGATTTTCATCTATTTTTAAAAATAAAGACAATGATCTAATTTTATTAGGACGAGAGTGTATCGCACTCTCGGTCTTGTTAACGGGGGCTGTTTCAAGAGAAGTGTTTGGCGTAGGGGAATGTTCTCGTCTTCTCTAGAGAAAATCTCAAAATAGCCGCCATTGATCCTCGTACCATTTCGTGAGCAAAGAACACAATTTCGATGTGAACAAAAATACATAATCTTTGCGATCATTTTTACCAATCTTTATAGTTTCCCTTCAAAAATTTCTTTAAGTAGTCATTCAGAAAGCTAGGAAGAATGAGTAATTGGAATTGATCCGAATGATCAATTGGTAAATCCCCGGAGAAAGAAGTATGAAAAAAAGAAATAGAAATTCCAATGGCTGTAGCCATCTTCCTATATTTGCTGTTCAACAAATTGACGTCTGCTCATTTCACACACACACACACACCGTATATTTATAGCAATATAGTTTGAAATTCTTGGTGAAATTCTTTCAATTCATTTTAGAAAATAAAGTTTTCATGTTTAATAAATGCTTTTGTCACAATATAATTTTCGAAAGTGCAGATTCGGCTCTTTCCTTCATACTTTTGTTATTTCCCAGACAATGAGAGGGGGAGAAACATTTTCACATGAAAGAAAAGGGCAAATACTTATATACAGAGAGTGTAACTCCAAGATAATTGGCCTTGCGTCGAGGTCTCTCTTTCACTCACACTTTCAGCCTTCCAACGACTTTAACAAGGGTTCAAGAACCTCTTTGCAACAATATTGCTGGTTATTCAAGATAACAAACTCATAACAAAAAAAATAAAATGAAGATGTGAAATAAAATTTTGAAATTTCACAAAATTACGGGGGAAAAAAAGGAAATTGAACTTTCGTAAGTGGGTGTGCTGTTCTAGATCTCGAATTACTATTTCACACACACGAGGGATGCATTAATCATGATCCAGTTGTTACAATTTTTCACACGTGTTTCGTATAAGTCACGAGAATATATTAAACTTACTTTGCAAGATAAACACTCGTTATATTAGAGGAAAAAATAATCAAGTGTTGGCCAATTAGTTGCGTGGAGTTAATTATACTTGAGCATTTAAAGGATATAGATAGTTAGTATGCAATGCATAATGGTTTTGAAAGACAGCTGATCATTCAACTGAATCGTTCACGATCACATCAACACGGCTAGTCTTACCATTGTCCTCCAATATATTTCTTCATCTGCGTCATATTTTTCTCAATATAAATGTATATATTACTGGAATCTTTCGGTTTATGCATTCCTCAAATTTAGTTAAAAGCTAAAGAATCTAACGGACACACCTTGTAAATTGATCGTATGCAAACATCAAGTCCGATAAATAGAAAGTATCGCGGAGGGAGAATAATAAAATGAGTTGCTGCAAAAAGTGCCTGAACAACCTGTCTCTCTTAGAATACAAATGTGACGTCATAAAAATGGACGATGTGCCACTTTCATGACTAGACACTCTCGACCTCCTCGGGTAGCATGTACTCCTGATCCTACTATCGATCACCATAGATCATCGATCGTCATTATCGATGATGCCGAGCGACCTCTGGAAAATCTTTAATATAAATTTCAAAACTCGTTTCCAAATATCATAATTTTTCATTCATTTTGGCTTTTAAATGATTTTTTTCAATCCATTATTAGTTTTCTCTAATTCTTCTAAAAATATAACCTTCTCACTAGATTTCCCCATCTCACTGGGCTTCAACGTTCGTTTACGCACCAGTAGATGGCATCACTTAAAATTTTGATAATGTTATTTAAAAAAAAAATTGTGCTCTGTTGTATCCGCTGTCACGCTAAATTTAATATCATTATGCTTAATAAATTGCAACGAATTGGATAATTAGGGACTGTAAGAAATAATTGGTTCATATCAAAGTGTTCGTAACGAAAATGTTTTTTACTCCAGCAAATTTTTATTTTTTAATGATGACCTTCGAAATAATAATGAAGGTCGCCATTGATTTTGTTGCGTGATTTTGATCTCGAAGCGGGTTAAATTACAGTTGGTTCGACGGATCGATGATGTTAACGTGACATAAATGGGCCAAACGCCGTACATACTTAGGATAGATGTTAGGCGGTGGTTTATAATGATTACACTCTTTCCTCCTCGAGCCAAAACACTTGAGACATTCCTATACTCATAATTCATTTTTGGTTCAGCAATAAAATTTGACGGAACCATCACTAGTTCATTTTCTCTATCCCTTCTAAAGATTTTTCTTGTAAGAGGGGAAACTCCAGCTAATGCCATGGCATTTCTCATGCTTATCGATTTTTCTGAAATGAGCTTCTGGAGAAGTCGACCTTGTTTTTATTACAACTGCACCCATTGCCCCTCAATTACATGAAGAATATAATCGCACGAAGGCTATTTGAAAGTTCATCCATTCCATTGATGGACGAGGGTAATGAAGAAAAGTACCTAGAAAAAAAAAGCACAAAATCGACTGACACTGTCTCCATCTTGTCTGGATATAGCAAAAAACATAAAAATTCCTTAATTTCTTCCTCCAAAAAATGTGCAATTGATCTTACAAATATCATAGTGATATGTTACGAAAATTGGCGCGTCCATCACATTCGCCGAAGAAGAAAAATGTTCCCCCTTAGTTACTGCAGAGTCTCGCATAGTTACACTGATTAAAGAATCAAACACAGTGGTGGCATCATAAAAACTCAATTTATCATATCATTTATGAATACCTCTCTGTCTAATTATGAAGCTTTCTCAGTGTGTATCACATGAATTTGGAATTCGGCCGAATTTGCAATATACTCCATGGATATTGTCTCATTGTTGATAAATTCTATTCCTGTAACGAATTAGTTTTATTGAAATAATTTTGATTCATGGAATGGTTATTCCTTATATCAGTAATCATTATCAGATATAGAATAAGCATTGCACTATTCATCAAGTATTTCGAGGAAGAAAAATTATCCTCGAAGGGCATTACTCTCATTGCTTCATATCTCATTTTAAAAAAATTCTCGGTAAATACAATATTTGTTTTAGTATTGTTGCATCCCAAAATTTGCGTCCGTGACTAACGAAAGTTTTGACTCCTCGCCAGACTAAAATACCAATGATAGAAGTTCTAATTGATTCTGCATATTTGTCTTTTAAATCATATCGTGCCAATCAAATTAGCCATTCAAAATTCACGAAAATTCAATTAAATCGTCAGCTTCATGAACATCATTAGTAAAAACGATAATCGAGTGGAATGACTCGGTACATAAATAATTTTTAAAAAAACTTTTAATGCTATGAAAAAGATGATTACAAAACTATAATGAAGAATTCTTCCAAAATTTCCGTGTACATATACCGGGGAAAGTGAGTTAAAATGGAAATACCGATGAAACGACCTTAAAAAATTTTTTTTCAATGGTTTCATTTTTGTTTTTTTCGAAAATTCCATAGTTTCAACCGAAAATTGGAGTCCTCATTCTTTTGAATTTCAAAATTCTCCATTTTTTTGCCACTAAAACCTGTTCTAATTGTCGTAGAGAGAATAATCGAAACCAAGCTCAAAGGTGAGTTTGTTCCTCATCGATTTTGTAATGGAATCTTTTGAAATATTGTATCTCAAAATACTCTTACCCCTTTCAAGCACTTTTCATCAAGTAAAATAATCAAATTTCAATTAAAATCCATCATGTCGGTTTCATGTTGAATTTGCATTTTACCCGATCTTCACCCACAGATCTATTCGCATACTCCGAAAGAAGGAGATAAATGAAAATACTTCTTTCATTGCTAAGGCACTTGATTTCCATCACCTTCTAGAATCGAATGGAGCTTAAGAACTTTCTGGTAATTTCTCGTCCGTCCATGTGCTACGGTTGGCGCACACGCATAAACCTACACGTATGAATCCACGAATCACGTGACGCAACAGCGCTCCACCACTTCTATATCAGTTGGCTGCCCATGATTCTGTCAGACAGTAACCCCACTGACTTCGGGAAAGTCGTACTATGAGAGCAAGTGTATGATCGTAAAAAAATAACGTTTCAATAGAAAAAAGTAAAAGTGACTTCATCATTTAAGTGAGATTATTGAATTAACGAGAAAACAAATATTCATTTTCTCAGGAATATTCTTCATAAGGGAGGCAATCACACATTTTTCCGGTAACTTTTACGTTAAATGAAATAAACAAAAATTTGTGTGTAATCACTTAGTAACCAGAGCAGTTCATTATCGCGCTTATTGGCTGAATTACAAAAAGCAAACCAATTGAAAAATAAAAAAAAAAAAACAAGCAAAACAGTAGATGCAAGCCAAACGTTAGAGGGCGATAATCCGGAGTCTTCTAGAAGTACCTCGCACGTGCGAGAACAAGTGTTGTCGCGCGAACGAGTCACGAAATATGGATTCACCTGTCATCGTGGACACAGCATCTAAATTTGGCCGAAATCTGGACCCCGTAAGTGCTTTCTTTTCCCTCGAACGAACACCCACGCGCAGTATTTCTCTTCTCAAGTGAAATCGACACATATAAGCAGCGAAAATTTTCTTCTATTCACAAAATTCTTCGACAATCAAAGTTAGATACATCAGGAATTTAACAACAGGGCTTTTTTTTCTCCGTGATATTCATATTTCTTTTTTGTTTCCTTTTGAACTAACCGTGTCGAGTAAATTGAACGGCCTTGTTTCATTTACCGCCGTTTCAAACATCCATAGACGCGACCTCGGCGCAGGCGCCATCATCGATCAATCACAAGAGCAACGTGCATTAACCCACGGTTTCACGAAAAAATCTGATTATTCGAGAACTTTCATAGTAAACAGCTGTCAAGTTCGTTTCTTAAGTTTTCTTCTTCTTTTCGAATATTTATTTACTATACTATATAATATTTTCATTTTTATTATCCTTATATTACAGTTGATCTCCCTCAAGCGAGTGGCAATGCGTAATCCCTCTTGTCCTTGTCCTCCTACTGATTTATATCTACTCTGATGAGATACATAATGCTTGCTGACGATTAATCTTAATCTGCAATGTTAATCATACGTTTTGGTCGTTTATTGCTTCTGCACTTGGCTCTTGGTTATGCCGGTAATATTGTTTGAGGTTATTTCACATCATTTTTCTTTGTCATTCTTCAATTCCAAATCAAAATTACTTGTAAGATTACATTCTGCTGCATTTACGTGATATATGCTACAGAATTATTTCATCCTAAATATTCCATTCCGTTAAGTTCAACATGGGAAACAATATTATTATATTTTTTTTTCTCTCTCTCTCTCTCTCTCTCTTACGGACATTTGAGCTTTAGAAAACACTCCGGGATTTCAGTTTCTAATAATACCCGAAACACACTCGTGTGCGAGTAAATGCTTCTCAGTCGTCATCGTCGTGTCTGCGAATGTGCGTGGACCCCCAAAAACAGAACGGTCGAGTCTGCAATATTCTTTAATATTTAATTATTTTTTTTAAGATATTGAAAAAAGTTTTTATTTATCGCTGAGTAGTCGTTCTCTGTTTTTACAAATTTACGGTAATCAATTTTCGGTGGTTGAGGTGTCAATAAATTCTTAGAAATGATTGTCCTTGGGTATTTTTATTGATGAGACCATACTCTGGTTATTTTTCAACGTTTTTACATTATTATTTTTATTTTAGTGCCACCTGTACATCAGTGTTACATTGTACCATTTTCTTAAATTCAAATCAAAACCGGTTTTCATAAGGAACAAAAGCTAATAATGTATAGCAAAGTATATTCCGACGACGCAGTAGAAAACTGTATGTTTTTTTGTTGTTGATTTTTTTACTTATTAGTTATTGATTGACTGATGTCCTGTGGGCGTTAAGGAGAAATTCGAATTTAGAACGTTACGAACTTTCTTCCATCTGAATAAATTCAAAACCCATGTTTTTTGAAAATAAATAAATCGTTAAATGTTGAAAATATTTGTTCCTCATTGTTGAATTGAGCGTAATAAACAAATAGGAAGGGCAATTGCAACGTAATGTTATTGCATCTCATGACAGCGATCATCTGTCGTTATATAATGCCTCCTTTCATTCTCTGAGCCGATCTATTACCGCAATTTGAAAATGGTTTTGCAGCTCTCTGTGTGTCAAGTTTTACAGCCATACTCTGTATAATATATACAAAATAGTTATTCTCCCGTTTTTTAAAGTATACATCCTGAACAGGAAAATAATTATTAATAAATCGCCTAGTTTATCTCGCAGATATAGGAATACATAATTCCGGTGTAATATTTCCTTCCACTCATCAAATAGAATGCAAAATTGAGCTATAACTTTCTGGATTGAATTGAACACCAAATGTAACCAAGTGCACTTGAACATGAGCCGTGGCCCACTTTCTTTGGATTACACAGTGTGTCTGGATGCGTTGACATTAACCCACTTAGATGCAATCGTGAAGAATGTTTTTTTCAATCTCGAAGAACATTAAATCTTAAAAATATTCACTAATCAATCATAAAACTCAATTGAATTTAAAAAGAAAAAGAAATAAAAAGAAATATCCAATCGTGACTCCCACGTCTTCCCAGGTAAATCTTGACGTCACTCTTTTATTTGTTTCCCCACAATGTAGAAAAGGAATTACGGAAAAAGATCATAAAAGGCGGGGATTCTGTGGAATGTTGTTCTCATCGGTAGAAAAATAGAAACTCAGCACATTTGGTAATATCCATATGTAATATTGTCATACCGGCCAGACACCACGTGTGTCATATAATATTATATACAGTTTCATTGTTCCTACTTATATTATGTGGAATTCGTAATTCGAGTTTACTAAATTCACAAACAGAAGAACAGAGTTACTTGCGCTCCTGATACGAATACGTAATTGCTGTAAATGATTCATGCTAAATTTTCCAATTGCAGTATCATTCATCATAAACATAGCTGAATTAATGACTATTAATTCTCTGATTTTAAGGGAAAATTTTGTGTTTAATTTTTTCATTTTATGAACAAATGTGTTAAACAAGAGGCTAGATGATAAGTAATGTATTAAATTTATCAAAGGAAAAAATGTCTTTGGCAAATATTCGTCATCTTTGCTTTATTTTTATTCACCAACGTTTCCATATATGGATATTAGTGTACACTCTTGTCTTTTTCTTCCGTTCTTTCTTATTATCTTGTTATCCATTATTTTCTTGGAATCAGATATTGATACACCTGTGATAAATTCCACGCTTTTCTTTCCATTTAGAATTAACAAAAAATCTTGATCATAGCAGAATAATAATAAATTACACTTTTCATCGAGATAAGAGGGAAGGGTAGTATACTAGACTTAAAAATGAACGTTTGCTTCTTGTTCTCCATGAATCATAGTCGTTGCCTCCGCACGTTGAAACCGACGGAGCAGCTTTAGATATCTTTAAATGGATACGAGGAACGATTCAGTCTCTCATGCTATAACCATTTATTATATGAAAACCTCAATGTAATTTCCTACGAATATTTAATCATGATACATGTTCCGGATAAATCATTCCAGACCATGGATAAAAAAAAATCAAAAAAAATGTACAGAGTGAAAAAAATGAGTAAAAATTTAATATTAAATGATAAGTATAAAGTCCACAAATGTAACAGTAGGTATGCGATTTCTGTGACGTAGCGAGAAAGAATTACGCATTCATGGCCGTGACGACAGTCGACCGTATCGCCCACGTTATGTATACGAATAAACGACAACGTAGCTCTCTGGCAGGCCCTATAATATATATATA
>JABSMS010003574.1:0-16407 GCA_018902275.1 Aleiodes sp. PSUC_FEM 10030003
TAATCAGTATAATTTTGATTTATATTTTTTAGAATATATTTTTTTCTACACGGGAAGGACCCAGTGAATCACCCATTTTTATTCATTTGTACATCGAAATTGACATCATCAAATTACGCCTTGTCTCGTTACATTACCATTTAGTTTCTAATTTAAAAACAATTTCTTCCTCTTAATAAATTCAGTAGTGAAGAGGTAAAACAGGATAAGTCGATTTTCTCTGTCGATGGTTTCTCTGAAATATCTCGGAAATTAATGGAGATACATCCTTTTTGAAATTCTCTACAAAAAATCATGAGGGCAAAAAAGGCGTATCTCCATTAGTTTCCGAGATATTTGCAAGAGAAGATCGGCGAAAAAAATCGACTTATCCTGTTTTACCTCTTCACTACTGAATTCAGGATAATATTTATTTAATTCAAACTTGAATAATTACCACTTGATTCATGCGACAACGCACGTTTCCAGGGCTCTCCTCCGCGTAGATGGATTTTCACGGATATTTCATGGGAATTACGTTCAGGTCTCCGGTTTCGAGTGATTATGCCGTATAATCCGATGAGGCAGTGGGAGGGTAGATTGTAGAGAGTACGAGGTGTTTCAAGTGGAGTGGGAATGGACGATGCTCGTGAGAGCGAGCGAAAGAGCAGAACGGGTGTGAGAGGTGGATAAAGGTGGCCGGTTGTTTGTCATGGCCACGGCGCGGTGTGTTTCACGGTGTCGGGTGTACCGTGATATTCCCTGTTATCCGAAACACGAGGCTGTTATCCCACAGGACTTATCGCGCTGGTGTCGCACCGATGCCATCGAGGGGTGGCTCACACTATAGATATATGGAGGCAAAGTTCCTCTTCAAACCTCTCACTCCCCTTTTTGCCTACCTTTCTCCCTTCTCATGGTAACGTTTTCGACCTTCGGTTTGGTTAGGAAACACGATGGTTTATGGACACTAGTGTATTAATCATCTGCCGTGTCACCAGACGTGATCTGAGTGAATTTGCAATTAATTACAAATTACTATTATCATCGTTGACATTTATGGAGATAGCGTTAGTCGAGCATAAAGTATTGCATAATTATTGTGTTCTGCTACACGAGGATTTACTAATGTTTCTATTGAGTTTAAGCAATGGATTAAAGTTTATAAGAAAAATTCAAATATCGTTACTGGAGGAAATGGAAATGGCACTGTTGAAAACAGAGAATGTTCCAAGTGGAAACGAGTGAAACAAATAAACGAGAGAATGTCGAAGACCGAGACAAGCGGAAAGACGGAGGGACTGGATGAAATTGAAAATGTTAGAGCTTGTTTAAACTTCCTGTCAAGTGACACCTCCAAACCTATTTACTTAAACGAAAGTTTTTCATCTATTTTCCATTAGTTTTTAGAATGAAAAAAAAATCAGCCCTAATATCACTTCGATTTTCCGGAGCACGATCGACCACAACCAGTGTGTCCATATTGAAGGACAGGGATGAGAAATGAAGAAGAAAAAAACGGGGAAGATTTTGGAGGGAGACGGATTTTCGTAGTATTATGCAGTATACACGTGCAAGATTTTCCGTCCACCGACCTCTGTATAACGAGAAAGGTCCGCCATACGGCGACGAATACGTAAACGATCGATCTATACTTCTTTCAACTTGGCTCTCACTTTCCTCCTATAACAGACACACGCCGTGTTCCAAACGATTTTTCATCCAGGCTCGTTCGCCGACGGTATGAGAATTTAAACAACGTACTTTGCTTATGTTTTAGTTATTTGCATCTCTCGCTTCTTCCTTATTCTCGGGCGTTATGCGGAGTTAATATTGATGGAAGAAAAAACTAACTTCGAATTTTGTTTTAATGAGTTTTCCTTTTTCATTCATAATTATAAAAAAAAATCTCAACATTTCATTGACGTTCGAGATTCAAGAATCTATGGAGTGGAAAAAATGAGATAGCCTCAAAAAGTTCTTGCATTCTTTCATTAATTTTCCGTGTCTTCTGAAAAAGTTAAAAAAGTAGATAACCATCATGCCACCTGACTGACTACATTTCTCTCTTTCTCCTCCGGCTCTCTATTTGGATGAAGGTGGCATTGAGCGATCATCTCATCTTGCTGCGCAAAGTTAGATGAGGAAATTTGTCCCCACGATAGGTTTGCTGATAGTTTGCCAACTCTCTGTGTGAGTTTGGTACAGGGTAACCAATATAGAGTATAGGAAAAGCCTTACACTGTGGTATTTCCCATTTTCTCATGCCCGTGAGTTATATAACTGAGTCTCTCTCTTCCTCTCCATCTTTCGCTTTCATCTCATAATAACAGCGTTGAGAGAAGAGAAGAAAAAATTGTCGCAACAAACAGCGATCTCTTTACCGTCCCGTGGGAGGAATAATATCCAACCTCCCACTACCTCATACAAACGAGTATAAACATAACTCGTGGATCGATTTTGTTTTTTCTCTTAACTTTATTTTCAAACAACTCAATGTACTCACAAGCCCATTCCGAGCTTTCTGAATATAAATTCATAAATAATAATCGAAGCATCTTTGTCGAAGGGGGTGGGATCCACCCTTCGATCGCTTGAGAGTTGCGACATGATAAAAATTTATGTCCTCCAAAGTGCTTCCTCCTTTTTCTGTATTAATTCTAAACGCAGCTGCGCACTCATGACGGCTGATTTCGGGGGATAGCATGTTTCTTCTTTTCGTTCCTCGTTTTTTTTCCAAGGGGCTACATTTTTGATGAGGTAATGACAGTTGGGGGATTCTTTCCAGAGGGGGTAAAATTGAAATTGATATTAGAATAGAATGAATTATTTTGTAGTTGAAGATACAACGTTTTTCCCACTGAAAGACAAATTTACAGTGGATATTCAAATTAATTCTGTGTATCGAATAATAATCAGAATTCCCTTTGAGTATCATAACGAAACCAATATTTTCCGTATACGTCAGTGCAATCAAGTTAGAAGGGTTGATATAATTAAAATAATTACATTATTGCATTTCACGTTTATTGACTCCAGTTGAGAAACTCAACGATACACTCTAAGGTGGTTGGGCTTTCTCTAGCGCCTTCGTTGCATATAATTACACGGACGTCTCAGCGCGTTTGTGAAGCATAGAAGCGAATAAGGGGTAACCGCCTGATGGCAAAGGACTCCGAGGATATAAAGTAAAGTTAGCAGCAAGATGGAGGGATTAAATTCTCACGTAAATTTTTGGACATACTTGAATATTATGCGCCGCTTGCATAAGTCTTTTCAAACCCGTGGATGAGGAGATATAGTGAGTATAAAAAGGCAGTGAAAATGAAAGGGGAGATGCGCGATGGAAGGATCCAGTGGCTCGTTTATCAACTGTGAGATTCTCGGGTGTCTGTCTTCTTGGATGAATTTATCGGTTTTATAATTAAGCAAACCGTAGCAAATACTCGCTTGTAATTCACGTTTAATTTATATCTTTCACGCCATTTCGTTTGTAAAAGTATCAAAGGTACATTTATCCTTTGAAAAGCTCATAAGCTTTGTAATGAAAAATGAATTTCTGGTATCAAAGTAGAGAAACGTGGAGTAAAATGAACATTCCGAATAAACAATTCGTGGAGAAATTCTGGTCATGATTTAATCGAACAGCTGAGAAATTTTCCGATGAACTGCATGTTTTAAAATTGATTTAGGTTATTTCGAATTTTCGTAAAATGATTTTTGAAGAATAGTTAGAGGAAAAATCGATTTTTACTGATTTGGTGATAGCTTTCTTGAGAAAGATTGAAAAATAATTTGAAACGATCCAAATCTACGGAAATGAGCTCATTTTGCTTGTTTTTTAATTTTTACGTTACCATAATCAGAACCAAAAATATTCGCAAAAAACAAAAAATTCTCGAAATTAAAAAAAATTATAAAAACAGTGTAATTAAAAAAAAGCCCCTTAAAACAAGTTTCACAAATGTCCATCTGAAAATCTTCCGGCATTTCATGGAATTATTTGAAAGATGCCTCAAAAACTGGCGCACATTTTATGCGATATCCGTTACCCAGAATATTCAAACTCTAATTAAAATCCAATACGTCCGTTTTACTGCACTTTTCCGTATTCAAAGAATTTTTTTACTTTCATTTTTACTTCCGTTCTTTTCTCCTATGTTTGACGACAGGAGAAGATTTTAATTCCACTCAGTAATGCAAAATTCTCTATGCGGAAGGAACATCTCAAACACTCACACTTTTTTATGCTCTATAAGTAAGACTTGTCGAGAAAAAAAGTGATAAAAGAAGGCATCGTTTAATTTCCAATTACATGAAAGTAATCCCAGAACTTTGCAGTTTCCAATTACAATTCCAATCCGCAACGAAAACCACGATAATTATTTTCACCGTTTCCTTTCTGACTGAATTTCGCATTTTTCTCTCCTTTTTCTTCCTCTCAATAAAAGAGAAAAAGCCTTTTTTCTTCCTTTTACCTTCTTATTTTCAAAGTTTCTCTAGTATGAAAGCAATAGGAATCGTAGCAAAGTAAGTGGAAATACGAGCGTTAACAATGACTGACTTCTACGTAGACTCAATTTTTCAATTTTTTTTTCTTCTCTCCCGAACTCTGGAGACTGAATAAAAAAAAATTATATAGTGGCATATATACCAGCATTCTATGCATTTAGAATTCAAGGCACACGAAGAGAAGAGTAGTGGGCCCCTGAGGTAATTCAGAAAGTTGTCGGGTGTGGAAAATACTCTGTTGAACAGGCAACTGCTTAAAAAATCGTAAATAACTTTTCATCATTTGTGAAGTTCTCTTATTTTAATGAGTATCATGTGATTATTATTCTAATAAATACACGTCTCATGAGAGAACGAAATTTTAATCAGTTTCATAACTGGCATTTCCCAAATTCGTACGAGAGAGGTATTCAATCATAATTCCGTATTTTTTACGTAACCATTCAACAATATGACAAAACTCATAATTAAATAATGGATTAAAAATAAACAAAATTGTAATTTTGCAAAAGCGATTATCCTCCAAAAACCAGCTGCAATGTTCTGTGAAACAGTAACTTCAGTATTCACAGTTTCACAAATCCCGTCTACGCTCTGACTCCGAGAGCCGAGAGAGACCGAGTGAATAGAGCCAGAGGTAGAGAAAGGGAAGAGGATGAGATAGAGTTTATCCAACGTGACAGTTAACAGAATACGCAAGGAGAAGCGGGGGCGACAATTCGATGTCACTTTGCTTCATCCCTTTACCCCATCTCCCTCTTGATGTTTGTGCAGGGATCCACGTAACGCGACATCAGGACCAAAGCGAAATCTGGCAGACCAAAGAGAGACCTTTCTCTCCACCGTATAACCCAAAATTTAGATACTGCTGAAACGAGAATCAAGAGCTTGTACAGATATATACGTACATGTACGTAGAGAATATGGAAAACTTTCTTGTCAGTAACAACCACGTAATTATACCTCAAACGCTCGAAACGAATCGTAACCGAGTATTATGGAAAAAGAGGGGAATCCCCAATTTGTAGTTGTAACTTTGTGACACCAGGGGAGCCACTCATACAGCCAGTTATCTGCATACAGTAAACACACGGGAGAATAGGGTGGAAAATTTTCAGTCAAAGTTCAGTAATGTTTGTGATGAGCATGGAGTCAAGATAATTGTGAAATTCTGAATTTTCTCTCTGAAGTGGCCAAAGAAATGATATGAATATTCAATAATTCATTCATTAAATTAGCATTGATTATTCATGGAATCTCAATGAATTAACATTATCAAATTTTTAATCAACTGTTATTGAATCACGTAATCATTCTGAACTAATTATCACGATTTATTAAATTTTTTCTTTCAATCAAAAATTCTATGTTTCCAGGGGAAGGGAAAAATGATAGTGAAATTATTCACGTAACAACACATATGATACGTGTAATATGTACACATACGTAATGAGAAAATGTACACAGGTAGAATTAATTTATCCACACTAGTCAAAATGTACTATAGTTTGGGGACTTGTTTGAACAGGTTTGCAGCCTCCCAAGGAGGGGTTTACGCTACTACCAAACCGTGGGGTTGCTATGACGATCACGCTCCATCGAATTACGTGAAAATTGCCTCCTCTCTCTCTTTCTTTCTCTCTCTCCCTCTCTGTCTCCCTCTCTTTGTACCTCTCTCAGTAAATGAAAATTTTCATCCCTTTACACTCCTCTGGTTTTCAATTTCTCATGCAAAATCTAAATTACATGCACACAGAATATATACTGCACTGTTTCCCTCAATTTTCTCACCAAAATTTTACATGCACCAATGTATTATACGTAGGTTCATCCTCTTTGAGGTTAGAGAATTCATGCGAAATTGGATTTTGATAAATGTCGAAAGGCAACTCAGTTATGTTTACGTGTACCATATGTTTCTGACTGCATCAAAATTTTTGGTAGCATCGACTACAGTCAAATTCGTATAGTACGTGTAGATGAAGATAAAAGTAGATAAAACAGTGGGGATATTATTATTAGGGGAAATTGGGCCAACTCGTGCATTCTGTAATTATGTTTACATGGTTCAAGATTTTTCTGGTGATACGAGGCTTTATTTGTTCTGAGGGCGATAGGATATTTGGGAATCGTTCTGTTTACTTTGTTCGCATGATACTCCTATTTTATCGGGACAAAATCTATCATTATTAATGAGATGTCCTTTATCGAGGATTTTGAATTATTCAAACGATTTCCTTTCCAATTGTTTTCCCGAGTGACCTATTTTTCAATTCACGTTTTGCCGGAAAATTCTTGTATTAAATTTTTTTAGAAAAAATTGAAGAAAAGTAGTAGTATAATTTATTGTGGATGAATGTACATCGTGAAAATCAATTACGATTAGAGAGTGTCTAATGATTCTCCCGAACATAATAATATACAGCTGTGTAATGTATAATAGAATATACCTTTGATGTTTTCTCTTACAAACGGTTAATGTATGCTAAATTCTCCGAAAGAAGACAATAACTTTTCCCTTTTTTAAAGGAATTAAAAAAAATCAAATTCGTTTCGAAAAAAAGGTTAATCCAAGTGAAAACAGTATGAATCGAGCCGATTTCGCGACTTTATAGGATTAGAAAGGCTTGATCACGAGTCTTCTCATGAAGTTTGATACCATTCCTTCCTAAAAATGGCAAAAAAGAAATATTTAAAGAAAGCAATTGATTCTTATCAAGATTGATAAATCCGCGCAATTAATCGTGAGTACGTGTTTCTCATAAGCCCCATATCTAGTTTGACCCCATGCAATAAAGTAGAAGGAGGATTAAAAGATTACGTCGTCCAATATCAGTTGCGCTTTGGCCACATAGAGTGAGAGTAAGTAAGTCCCTTACCTTCTCCACTGGGACTTTGGCTCACCAATCCTTTACGTGACTCTCACGCGCTTCAGCCAACCACACTGGCACGTACGAAAAATCTTCTCCCATTCATTTTCTCATCCTGATGCAATGTTTTCGCATTACGAAACAAACTACCCTTCGCCCTCTATCTCCACTGTCACCCACTATTTTACCTGGTCTCTCTTCTTAATGTTCCCTTCCCCCTTGATTTTATATATCGTATCTCAGATCTCTTTTCACTCTTATACGCCCCAGGCCACCAATTAACCAGTGTCCAGAGTAACAAAGTGAGTGTCGCAAGAGTTTTAACAGCAACCGCAAAAGGTTTACGTGCTTCTGAACTTAGTAAACTTCGTTTTACGTTCAAAATTCACGTACGCTGTAATTCAATTCACTTTGTACAGTTCATTAGGAAGTTTTTGCGTTATGTTTATTTGATATTAGTTCAAACACTGAAAAGATAACCGATTTAATGCAATCAGTCGGTTAATTGATTCTCCCGAATCCATTAAGTTCTGTGAACACCGTAGAAACACAATTTCCAATTTAATTTATTCTTCTCAAACTTGTTTCATGAATTACTTCAACAGTTTTCCCAAAATTCCAACGAAGCGAGCAGGAAATAATGTCATAGATGTTTACACACTAATTCAATTTACATCACATACCAATACTCCAAAGTTTTTCCATAACATTCTAATCCCATAGTTAATTTTACATCAGAATTTTTCTTTCTGTAGCCAGGAAACAAAGGAGAGTTCAATTTTCAAAATTGCACTATTACCACTCATGTGGTTTCCTTTCGTTTAGCTTTCATTTTTTTTTCACTTCTTTCCTGAACACAGGATAACATGAGTCTCGCTTTGTTGCTTCTCTTTCTTTCCTCTTTTTTAGGGAGGAGTAGGATTTCCATTATCGTGGTTAAACGAAAACCCGTGAAAAGGAAGGGTCAACGAATCGACTATCGACTGAGAGAGTTTAACTGACCAAAAGAAAAAAAAGAATAGAGAGAATTTCCTGTCTACAGGGGCTAATTGCTTTTTTCGAAAAGACAATGAACCCTAGGATGTGAGTGAAGGGGCTAAATGAAGAAATAGATATATTTGGATTGAGAATTCAGTTTAATTAAGTTCGATTAATTTCATCGGTTATTTATGAAATTCATTAAATTCTGAGGAATTTGAAAAGTGATGAATTATTCAAATTTTCATTGATTCCATTAAAAACTGGAAAAAAAATCGGAAAAATCCTTTTAGACGATTCAGTTTAGCTCAAAAAATTTCCAGATATTTTGAAGAAATTAATTTTAAATAGCGCTATTTAAAAATCGATCCAACTCATAAAAATTCTGAGGAATTGTCCTGAATATTCAAGCAACGTGTTATAAAAACATAAATACATCATGTATTCATAACATAAGAATAATGGCAAAACCAACAAGCAATTTGCCACCTGAAAATTATTAAAATTCAGTGAAGCAAGTGAGATTTGCCACAATGGCAATTTTCTTCGAACGTGAACGGAATTAAATGGAAACCAATTCCGTATATGCATTCAAAATGGGGGCGGCTTTGACGAGCATTCCAAGTGAGACAGATAGCGGGAATTGAACCGATTGGCCCAACAGCTTATTGCTTATCAGTTGAAACCAGTGTTATAGAGAGAGGGGGAAAGAGTTAGAGAGAGAAGTGATTCAATGAGATAATCGCGTACGCATTTGATACGACAAAGGCTGTGAATCTCTTGTCCTGGACAGACTACGGATGAATGAATAGGGTGTGGCACACTGGGCCAGTCAAAATCTCTCTTCCACTCGAATTTATACATATTGCATATGTATGTGTGATACACAACTGACGCTAAACGTGAACGACAGACGTTTTAAACTTAGTGAGGAAGGCTTTGTAAACCTCTTCACTCTCTCGCACATATACTGACTACATAGCATTAACACTGAGGGTGAAAACAGCCCTTGATGTCTTTCCAGTACAGTCAAGTTAATAATTAAATTCTACAGAAAGCTTTCGAAGTATGAAAAATTGAAGAAAAAATCCTGGGTCTAAAGAACGATTGTTGAGAGTTCTTACTTAATAATTCGCAATATTTCTCGTTAAACGACGTAATTGTTAAGGAATTAAATAATAGTGCGTAATATTTCACATATTTCTCTGCCCATGGTAAGAAATCAAACTTTTTATATGACATCATGAAACTGACACTTTCAAAATTTCAATCGCATTCCTCAATTTATGATTCCTTTCATATTCATCATTATCGGCGTTTCACTGCACAGATTAATATCATTATCACAATGAAGCTCAATTGAAAAGCTCTATTTAATCTGTTCACAAATGATAGAACAAAGTGCACACAGTTGATTTGTCATTAAAAGCCCTCTACATGCGAAATTTTCATATATTACCACGCTGATAATAATTTTCCCCGTGCATTGCAAATAAAATTAACCCACGGATTTTGCACTGTTTTTCATCGGCTTCGGGAGTTTTAGAGTACATAATTTATGGTAACTTCGTTATTTGTCAAATGATATTTTACCGAGGGCATTTTGTCCCCCTCACGTGTTTGTACGATCGATATGAGAGGTTGCGAATTATTAATAGTTGGCTGAATTGAAATACATGAATGTTTTTTGTGTTAATACTTTTTCAACAATTTTTTATTTATTAATCACTCACTTGTGTTTGTAATTTTATTTCTTTTAAATTACTTTTCAACTTCAAATTTAAAAAAAAAAGTAAACATGAAGCTTTTTCTTCTCATTCTCTTTATTAAACGGTAAATTATGTGAGTCTCAAGAACGCAAGAACATTAAGGACTAAATATTTGATTGAATTATTATGGCTGCTCTCTTGTAAGGGACGTCTTTGCCTCAGCAAAGAGTCTTGCGTGTTGTTAAACATCACGAAAATACCCGGTGGAGAATTTTGTTCCTTTAATTCGTAGGCCCGTGTCACGCGATCATAGGCTATTGGGATGTCAGTGACACCATCGACATTGTTCCGAAGAAAATGACATTTTAACTTTTCTCATTCATCTCTCAAATGAAGAAAGATTGCAGACGGAATATTTGCGAAAGTATTTCGTAAAAATTTCAGCAGGCTTAAATTTTTCACCCTCTCAAGTTCCTTCGACATTGTATATCAAGGACTGTTCGATTTAATTTGTGTCGAATGCCATTTGAAAAGCGAAGAGGAAGAACGAATTGGAATCAAATCAAAGCTTAAACCCGTAACTTTTCATTCTGGAATTTCCTAAGAGAAGCAGAGAGAGTTTATATGGCTATAAGGAAAAAACTAGTGGCATGTGAGTTATTTCCACTATATATATATATATATACCGATGAGGAAAACCACCTAAAAACCCCACGGCAGCCTTTTGCCCTTGTCAACTGGATTTTCCACGCTCTTCGCATTTCCTTTTTTTCCACTTGCTTTTTAATTCCCTCCACTTTCCCCTCATAGCCGCGAAACGAACCACTGTCCGATTGCGTCTCTCTACTATTCGTTTGAAATTGCTTTCTGAAATCGCATTAAAACGTTCAGTCGGTGGCTCTAGAGCCCGAGGTATTACGGCGACGTTTATGTCGACGATAAAAATAGAACTAAGTGATAGTTATTGATTTTCACACGCGCTTCATTGTCGTTAAGATGAATGAAAAAAATGAATATTTTGATTTCAATTTAATTATTCTTAAATTGATAAAGTAGACATAATTAACCAATTTTATTAGTTATCGAAAAATTTCAGATTTTAAAGATTTTATTAACATGAATAACAATAACAATATACAATTATAAAATTATACAAAGTTGGACATAATTGCCTATGTCTATAGTTTCAGCCCTCGGGCTTTTACATATGTTTAAAGTAATGTGTTTTTGTTAATTTAAGTGACATTGTGGGGGGGGGGAGGATGAATGGGGATTAGGGAAAAATTGGAAAGAAAAAACGCTATAGCAGTTATCGAACGAAAATTATTCTCGCTTTGTTTTTTCCTCGGAAAAAAAATGAACAAATGAAATCCTGCGAAATGATAATGATATGGCCATTAGTAACGCTTTGCTCTCATAATACAAGAGATAATGATAATATTCGGGTGCAGCTAACGAAAGTTTGTTTGATGGGGAGTAGTTGAAGAGGGCGCACTCGTTTAAGTAGTAGCAAGGAGGGATGAAGAGCGGTTTAGGGTGTTTGAAAGGTTGTTCGACGAGTGGCGGAAGTAGAGAAGAGTAGTAGAAGAGGAGGAAAGGAGAGGCAAAGAGTGGTAAGGTTGAAAGTATGGAAGTAGACGCTTCTCTCGAGTAAACATTTTTACGCTATTACTCGGGAATCCGAGAGTGGATATTAAGCAAACGCTTGCAGCTGCAAGGTAAAAACGATTTCGGCCCCTCAGCCATCGATCCTTTCCATTTTTATTCGAATCCACGTGGAGAGTATCACTAATGCACTTGAGACTTGTTAATATCCTTTAGATAGTACTATTTCCATTTTCGTATTTTCAATAATTCAAGAAAATTTAAAAACTACTATTCAACTGTCTAATAATAAATAGAACAGCACGACGTATGTATCGATCGTACGGTTATTCCATTGACAGGAATACATAGGAAACCATTGGATAGAAGGAAACGTGTAAACTGAATGTGGGTTTCGGGACATTTACTTGGTAATATAAATTCATCAATGAACGGAAATTGGATATCGAGTGAAATTGATTAAATTGAAAATTTAGTACTTTTAGGGGTTTTCGATATTTACTGTAATAGAGTTGAAAATAGTGAATTATTATCAAGTAGTAATTGGGCTATAAATTCAATAGCGATGAGGGGAAGCGAGATGAGTTAATTTTCATTTTAAAGTTGAAGCAGACTGGCACTTAAAAAAAAGATTCTCATAAAAAATTCCATATCTCAATTATAGTTTGGGATATTTCAAGCAAACTACTTCAACTGATGGCGCTTTACCGTTTGGCTAATGAATTAATGGAAATTTATGGATAAAATAATTACTAAATAAATCAACGTGATTAGGAAAATAAATGAAACTTTTTAACCGAGAACGAGAGAGAGCAGCGACGAGCCATATTGGATAACACGAAAACTCTGGTCTGAATCATACGAGGAACAATCTACTGCGGAGTAGCGAGAGTCGTGATAGCGAGAGTCGTTCCAACTTTACGACTGCCTATCGTCCCGGTACGAATCCTCGCCCTACCCTTGATCACAACGTATATTTGTTAGAGAAGAAAGTCACGGAGCACTGGCAATCGACGAGCACGGAATTCCCTTGGTTAAGAGAAGGATGAAGAATAAAAATTAGAACTTGCAGAAAGAAAGAGAGATGCGAAGTGGAGTGAGTGATACGTATGGTCTCATGGCACGCCACAAGTTTTACGAGGTGGCATAAATAATGGGGTTACTACTTCGTGATGTCAACTGAGACGGAGTCATGTATTAAGGATAAAGAGAGAGAAAAATAATAATAATATTGTGAATGCCTTTCCACAGTGTTAATGCAAGAATCACAGGGATCGGTCGCGTGACCTCTTGGAATTTTTTTGATAAGGGAATTTACAGAAAAAAAGTAAAAAATGGGAAGGAGTTAATGTGACATTAACGGTGCTCATATGGCTAATGAGAGAGGAAGAGAAAGAAAGAGTGGTGATAAGAGTGGAACGACTTCATTGAATTAATTTTAAATTGAGTAGTGAATTCATGAAGAATTCAAGATTTTCTCTAACAAAGTGATTTGATTAGGAAAACTTTGTAGGGAAAATTTGGGTGAAATGGATTTTGGAATCAAACGGTTTGAGATGGAATTTTTTTAAAGGCTCCATCGAAGAACTAGAGAAATTCTTAATCTTCGATGAAAAAAATGAATCTGCACTGTGTAAAATTTTTACATTAGGAAAATTATTGACACAACCGAATGAACCTTATATTTGAACCGCTTTGAGAATTTATTATTCATATTTATAAAACACTGAATCTCCAAGCAATTGAAAATTACATGACTTCTGGACTCAATTTTTTACGGAAAACGACAAAATAAAATTCTCCAAATTCTTCATTTAAAAATGTGTCAGCTACTGAAATATACATAAAAGGGAAAAGAAATCAATCGTATTACTCCATCTTTTCCTCAAGAATTTCTCAATATTTAAAATTCATGAGAAAACTTTGAATTTGTATTTGTAAAATTGACACTAAAAAAATATTTTTTTATGTTTTTTTTATAGCTGCCATATTCCATGGAAGTGGATTACAATGTTGTGGGTGTACAGGGTGGCAATCCAGAGGCAGTGGCACTTTTACGGCCGCGGGTCAATGTCTCAGCCAAAGGTGAAGTTCCTACTACACTTCAAGTATTCAGAATCAGGATACCATGCTCGGGTTTAGTTAGCGCTGAGATACCAATGACACTGAGGTTAAATGTCACTGCACCGTCTGGTACTAGATACAATGATACTACCCTCATATTCAGGAGGAATAAAATTTGTTTGAAAGGTATGTATATTTATTTCTATATTCAAACATCAACGCTGTTAAAAGAAGTGTCTTATCCAGCGTCTCAGAATCAGACACGAGAGATAAGAATGGCCTCATGTGTCTAAAATTGAGACGTTTAGATAAGTGTGGTATGGAAAATCAGACACTCTATGTTTGTTTTTCGCGACGTAGAAATAATAATATAACTGTACCAGGCGTAATAGGAAGATCAATTGTTGAGTATTTCAACTCCTCCTTATCCCCAGATTTATATTAAATATGATGTTAGTTAGGGGAAGGTGGAGAAAAATGGACATCAGGGGTAAAATGGACACATCCAAATTTTTAGGCAAATATTATGAAAAACTTTTGAAATCAATAGAAATATTGGTGGTAGATTGTTTTTGAGGATTCCATCGGGAAGCTGAGGAAATTTCAGGCGGGAAACAAGTGCCGGAATTAATTTTTTTGAGTTTTTGGCGATTTTGAATTTTTTGAGGATTTTAGAGGTAAATATTTCTTTCTCAATGCTAAAGAAACTAGAAAAATTCAGTATTCGCATTTTCTTAGGAAATCCATTTTTTCCTTATTTTTATTCCTCTGCGAATATCTCCGGTTTCAAACGGCAAAGGACGATGGAATTGGTTTCAAATAAATGGACGAAATCTATCGTTCATGTTGTAAAAATCAGTTTATGGACCACATCTTTCTCAATTTTCCCTAGAAAGCAACAAAATAAGAAGGAATAGTGGATCAAAAATTTTTTTTAATGAAGAGGAATTAATTTCAATTGCACATGTCAAATTCAATTCACAACCAAAACGATTCTACTCTTCGCAATATTCCATGGCAGTTAATTACCGGTCATCGGTGAGTCTGTGGAAACAGTTGTGGAATATTCGGACATGCAGGCATTATGCAACAAAGGCTTGGTTTAATGAAAATTGATATGAATCATCATATCAATACCAGGGATTGCAATACTTGTTGAAATTCTCATTGAGACTGTCAATCGTGAATAAATGCGTACGAAAACCACTTTTTCAATTTGCTTAAATTGAAATGGATTTGAGAATGAAATAAAAAAATCAATCGAATTAGCGACCACAATTTTTCCCGTCCATTATTTCGCATAATACTTGAATTTCGCAATAGTACTGGAGTTAAAAAAAGAAAATAGAGAAAATGGTTGAAGGAAATTAATGTAGATAATTATACAAAATGATTCTCTGAGCTAAAAATTCCCTCCGACTCCAATAAATCTCCTCCAATTTTACTATTCCTTTCATTAATAATCCAGAAAACTCTATTTCATGAGACAATATTTCTACATCCGAAGGAAATTCAAATACGCCTGAATCATCCGGCGAAATAGTACATCAAGTAAGCTCAGGATGAAGGATTAATCACCTGAATTAATTCATCACTATATACTCCAAATTAAATTCAACCTAAGACGAGAATGAATGACAAATGAGCACGTAAAATTGTCGTTTCGTGTTACTCAACTTTTTGTAATATATTTTAACGGAACGTAAATGAAAGAATAAGAACGGGAGAAAATTCAGGGATCCGGTTACAAGGTAGTAGACGGTACAGGAAAAAGCAATCCGTCGGAGGTAAAATTGAATCTCGTGAACGGGATTTAATGAAAGGGATCTGACTCCCGAAGCCATCGAGAATCAAGATCAAGGGGAGCTACGTTCAGAGATCAAGCGAAGAGAGAAAGGAAAAGAGAGGCAAGTCTGTTGAGGATGGCACGGGTGCAAATAAGGATAAGCATCTTCAAGATAGTGGCACATTTTTTTTCCTGTAGAGTGAACAAAAAAAATCAATGTCAAACGACAGTTGAAAACAATGGCAATTAATCATGGTGAATCCGTTCTCGATTTCCTCCAGTTACATTCGATCCAATGACTCAAGTATTTATCCTCAGACAGACAGAGTTTGTTGCACGTGGCACCAGAATTCTCGAAAACCCATAACCACACAGAGTCCTCTCCTCTCTCAAGTTACAGTGTTTCCCTCCGGGTGGTATTCCAGTGGTAACAGCGGTGACTGGTCAGCCACGATCAAACAGTCGCTAACCAAGATTTACGCTTGGCGAGAATTAAGTCCTCTGGGATCAACGGATTCACTCACACTCTGTGGATAAACCTCTATACCCCCATTGTCCTCTGTTTCTTGCGTGTCTTGGGTCAAATGTAATTTCCACAAACAGTCTGACACATCTTTGTACCCTTGCGAATCAATTCTCGTATAGGAAGTATTTATTTTCGTTTACACGCAGTAAGAAATTTTTGAAGAATTCAGGTGAATTAATCGGGAGAGAATTCGAAGGATGAACAAATAATTTGAATTATCATCTGAATATGGAAAGATAATATATATTTCAAATATAAAGAAAATGATGTATTATTTTAAGTGCAGAATCAAAAAATTTTTCTTTTAAGTATTCTTGGAAAAAGTTCGAAATAAAGTTTATAAACAAATAATCATGATCTGCATTTTACATATATATT
>JABSMS010003585.1:0-16399 GCA_018902275.1 Aleiodes sp. PSUC_FEM 10030003
TATATATATAATAATAATGTATTGCCCACTCTTAAAATATGGTGTTGTACTTTTTCACATGAAAGAAATGGTGTTGCCAAAATAAATAGGGAATTCGTAGACTTGATAAAATGAAATGAAGGGGTTCCTTTTAAAATACTACTAAGGAAGGATAGACATTTCAATGGGAATTCTTTTAATTGTGTTTTATTGAGAAATTTTATTATAAAATATATTAAAAGGTAATTAAGTGCATTTCCAACACTATCTGCTAAAACTGACTTGTACTCTCTCTCTCACACTCGTAAATGAGATGAATTGTGGACCTAGTCTTAGTATAAAGTTGAATTGAAAACTACAAGAATCAATATTTACATCACAACCGAAAAAGTAACAAGATTAGTTATAAAAATGCCAGTGAGAACTTTCCAATGATTTTTCTCTTTGGCAAGAGCGAGTCGTAAGTTACAGGTACATGAAAACCGATAAAACTGAAACTAATACATGTCAAATTGATTTAGATTGTTTATATTCAGTTAATGGTCCCAATATTTCAGTCTTACAGTTGTAAATTTTTAACAGTTTTTCAGTTCATCACATAAGAGTAGTTGAGCATGACTCTACAAAGTCCAATAACAATTTCCTCTTGTTTATTAGATCGTTTACATTTACTCTAGGAGCCAGCCTATGGGACAATAACAAACAAGTCTTGAAGTTAAAAACTGAAGGACAACGAAAATAATAAGTCCGTAGGATGATGTAATTATACGAAGTGAACAAATGAAAATAATCATAAGATAAATTTCTAAATGCATATGTTGAGTTTCTTGCTGAAAGCATCTTTAATAACACCCGTAGTTTCCATTATAAGTGTATCCAAAATTGCGAGAGTCAGTTCATTTTTGACAGCCAATTCATCATGATGGAATTTTGTCCATTCATCTTCCTCGGCCTGGGCTTCACGGGCTAGCAACTCATCAACTCTGTCTCGCCTTTTCCTGCTCCATCTCATTACCATATTTTCTCTTTGTAATTTCGTTTTGAATCCAAATAATGTAGCAACCTCTTTATTAACATATTCAGTGAGTTCTTGAATATTTTTAGGTATTTTAATTGCTGGTTTCGTCTTAACATTCGGTTTAGTCCAGCTTGGACCGGCTTTTTCATATTCTGAATGATAAATATCAGCAATTGTTTCTTTACAGAGATCAAATAAAAAAGTGTTATAAATTTTTCTATCTCTCTTTGATATCTCATTGGTCTCTTTATTTGCTTCTAAAATTTCCATAGGTGCTTCCAAACTAATTATTTCTTCTCCAATACACTTGGCATTATATATAATAGCAGTAGCTTTCTCTGTCAAAGCTGTGAGTTCATCAACATTACTAGGAACAACGGCAAGTGGTAAATTTAGGGAGGATTGGGGCGAAGAAGACAGCCTAACGCCTCTTGGTGGTGTGTAAGGGGGTGGCGGTTTATTTGGTATTTCTCTTGCTACAAAGAATGAGACTTCCTCAGCCTCTAATTTCTTAATCTGCAATTCTATCTGTAGCTGTTCAATTCTGAGCGATCTAGCATCTAATTCTGCAACTTCAAGTCCTGGTTGATGTAGTGAAGCTCTCAATTTTTCAATCATTAGTTCAATGTCTTTTTCTGAAGTTGTTATTCCATTATCAGACTGGAAATTTATTTTCTCATTTTTTTCTCCTTCTATTTGGCTCTTACCTGTACCTAATAAGTCGTCATCTAATACATCAATATCTAGTCTCGAGTCATTGTGTTCTCTTGGTGAATTTGAATCAATTTCAGAAACTTCTCTCGATGATGTGTCACCACCATCACTGTATTCCTCTGTTAACTTTTTCTCTTCAATCATCGGCTTGAAATCATGAATAATTTTTTTCTTATTGTTTTCAAATTCAACCGACTCATTCTCATTGCCTGTTATATTCAGCTCTTCAATTCCGATGCCCGGTATTATTTCAGGATAAATATTGTCAAAAACTTGAAAATTCATTTCAATCTCGTTAGTAACACTGCCTCCAGCAATCAGAGCTTTATTTTTCAGAGATTTTTGAGAAATTTCATCGAGAATTCGGAGGACTTCGTCAGTTTTTTCAATTACTTGGTATTTATCGGGAATTCTTGTTGATTTACCGGATCTTTGTGATTCTGATTTATCAAGAATTTCCGATACTTCAAGGCTCTCCTCAGAAATATCTTCATATTCTGGATCTTTAATGGTAACAGGAATTCTTGTAATTTTTGCACTCAAACTGTCATTATCGTCCAATTTACTCATATTTTTCGTAATATCATTTACATTATTTTTTTCTTCCTCCACAAATTCCCGTAATTCATCTTTCGTTTTACTTTCAATGTCTTTTGCTTCTTCCAGAGTCAATTGATTCAGAGCTTCATCTAAATGATCATTTACTTCAGATTTCTTATCAATATCCGTCTCCATCAAATTCTCATAACTACCATCTACATTCTCTTCCACCTGTAATTCTTTGTCATCAGCAACTAATGACGGAGGAGTTTTCTTTTCTTCCGTTTTTTTTGCAATATTCTTCTCAACACTTATCAATATTTCTGTGAGTTTTTGAAGTACGGGCTCAACATCAGCTGTCAAGTTGAGTTCATTGATCGATTGTGGAACTGAATTCTCCTTTATTTCTAATTTCAATTCATCAGGAACATCGAGGGCAACAATAACCGGCGATTTTTCCAGTTTTCTACTGTCTCTTTCAATTATATCTATAATATCATCGAGTTCATCAGTCTGAGCTTCCTGTGATTCAATTATTCCATCGTAACGCGTATTTTCAACTTGGAAAACTGTTCCATCAATGATAGCTGATTCATCTCTTGCTAAAAATATGGAATTCTTCTCTTTTATTTGATTTGTGGAATTTGAAAATTCTACACTTGTCAGAGATATTTCGTTACCCTCTCTTGTTCTCTCGCCTTCGTAGTCATCGTAATTTTGCCATTCTGCTATTGAGTGCACTGGTACATCGTCGATATCAAATACTTCAGGAATCGTCAAATCATCATCATCCTCATTAGGAATATGTTTTTCTTCCGAAGATTTATCAATTGAATCGAAAGTATTTTGATCAAGATCATTCTGAAGAGAATGCTCTTTCTCTTCACAAATTGATTTCTCCATATCTTCTTCATCTACAGATTTTTTTTCGGAATTTTCAATATTTTCATGCGATGAAGCCTCGAAAATTTTGGAATGCAGCTTCTCATTTATAACTGGAGCGGATAGAAGACTACCTGTATCACATTGTTCAAGTGACTGCATGCCTTTGAATGCAGAAATCGAAGTTTGAATCTCATCGTCATCATCATCCACTATATTAAGCTCAGGATTTGAAGAATGTTGGCTCAAACTTAAAGCTGATGACGAATCAATTAGTTCTTCATTAGAGGAATCAACACTCTGCGCCGATTCCACAACCAAGTCCAATGAATCTTTACATTCAGTCATTTTCGATATTATTTCGGAAATAGACTTGATATCACCTTCTAATGAATTAAAGTCTGAAGATAATGCTACATTCTCCTTCTGTAAATTCTCCAAACTTTTCTCAATAGCAGCTCCACACACCTCCAAGTTATTTACAGGTGCACTTTTAACGTGTTCAGAAATTATTGACTTCTCAATTTCATTAAGAATTTCTTTACTCCGAGCCTCAAAATCAATAACTTCTCGAATTTTTACTGATATCTCATCACGAATAGTTGTAGATATTATCTCTGATGGTGTCCCTTCGTTAGTTGTTTTGATAATTTCTGAATTAGTGTTATGAATTTCTGATTGTGGGGATGAAAAACTTTGCCTCTCAATTACTTCATCAACGCTCTTGAGCTCTTCTGTCTCATTGTAATCCGATTTCAATAGATCTTCCGTAATATCTTTTGATGTACTCTTACCAATGCTAATCAAAGATTCTGTATTCTCTTTTTCTGACACTGAGGAAGTATGAACTAATTTTGATTTGTCATATGACTTTTCACTGAATTTTGACATCATCTCTGATAAAGTTTTTAAATCATTTGCCAAATTACAAATGTCATTATTTAAATTTTTATTATTCAATTGGAGATAATCAATTTTCTGAGAGAACATGGAATCTTCATTATGCGTTTTAATTTCTTCTGGAATAGAATTTGAAATTGATTTTATTTCATTAATATTGAGAGGGCTTCGCAATGAATCCTCTCGCAATTTCGATGTCGATTCAGTTTGATGAAGGATTATTGGATTTTCTATGTCTTCAGAATAATCTGTAAAATTTTCTTCAGACAGTCTTGTTGTTTGGGCCTCATTAATTGTTGATTGTCGAGATGAGTGTTTCTTTGCCTCTTCCAAGACTGATTCGATGCTTCTACTCAATGGCTTCATTGAACTGGCACACTCATAAATATTATTTGATAATTCCGTAGATGAAGATTTCTTGAGTGTTCCAGTTATAATATCAGATTCAGATCTTGAGTGAAGTAGATCACTTTTCCGGTAGATGTCTTGAATTTTTTTGAGAGAAATTTCGGGTACTTTGAAGTCTGCGATATTTTTGGCTTCAATGGCAAGCTTGTCATTCTGTTTACTTGATTCTCCCTTCTTTGAATCCAGTTTTTTACGCATTTCATTGATTGTAGTATCATATTTCTTTATTTGAGTAAGGAGATTAGCTTCTAATGCTTTCAACCTTTGTCTAGCTTGTCTACGAGCTTCTTTTCTTAATTTTGCCATTTCTGCCCGTTTTTCAGACAATTTTTCAGCTAATAACTCTACTCTGCCTTCCACATCACTCGTGTCTGAAGAAAGTGTTGTATCTAAAACATTCAAGTAATTTCATTAATTTGGAGGGATTAAATGCATTAAAAAAAAAAAACTGTCCATCAAGTCCGTTAAGAAACAATTCAATACCATTATAAATATTAGAGTTTGTAGTAGCACTGACAAGTTTATAAGCGGCTTCCTCCATTCGTGCAACTCTGCTTTCCTCAGCTTTGAGCCTGGCGTGCCAAGAGATCCAATCCTCTACACAATTTCGCCGGCTGACTACAGCAGCTTCACGTGCATTTAGAACCCTTGAACCGTTCAAATCAATTAACCAAATATAAATACATAAATGGGACAGTTGAGATAAATGGACACTAGGAATAAACAATTGATTAAGAACCAATAAAGTTAATGGGAGATGAGCTCACATTCGAGCCTTTGCAAAAAACTGAAAATTTTTGAGAATGAAAAACGTTTGGCCTGGAATTATTCAATAATCTCAAGAATTCATCCTGACTTATGTTTTACATTAAAACTTCCCTCACTTTTACAATAAAATTAGATAGAAAATTTGATTTGAAAGTGTTTTCCCAATTATTTCATACATACGAATTGAAGGAGATTCGAATGAAATTTTCACACTGCATTATACAAGTGTTAACAAGTAACCTACTAGCCTGTGAATTGCAAAAAGCGAATGGAAAAGTGTTCTAAACTGAGAATTCTATTTTTATGATTCTAGAATAGCATTTACGCTGTATGGTATTTTCATAAATGTATTATTAAACACTCGGGAAAATTCTTTTAACTTATAACTGCAGTTGTAATATTTTATTTTTCAAGTTCATGTTTCTTATCACTCCACTTAGAGAAAAAGTAAATGAAAAAATTATTTTTTGTCCTACTCACTGTTCAAGTTTTTTTGAAGCTTTGAAACCATGATCCTGTGATCTAATAACAACAGATCTGGAGTAACTCTTTTCACTATCACCCGAACTGTGTCTGGATATTGTGAAAGTACTAACTTGTGACCTCGTTGAGATATTACCAAGCCCTTGGACATCTTCTAGCGTCTCATTCCGCTGAGCTTTTTCGTGAAGATCTTCTCCTATGGCGGAACGTTTAGGATTCATCTCTTTTATCTCGTTCTCATTAGTGATATTTGATAAGGATTTTTTATTTTCGTCCTCGACAACATCAGAGTGTTCAACTGAAGCCTGATTATTTGAATTTTGACTATTATTTACTTCAAGTAATTGAGAAATAAAATTTCTGTCACTCTCTCCTCTAGATTTTTTAGAATGCTTTGGTGAGTCCATATCAGCAAGGTGAAGATTCGTATTTGATCTCAAAGTATTTTCTGGTATTAAATTTCCAAATAATTTAGCCTTAATATTCTTGGATATTTTCTTTTTATTCAAATTGGATTTAGTAAGCTCACCAGTAGTTTGATTATTATTCTTTTGAGGCTTCTCTTCATTTACCTGAATACCTCTTGATTTCTTGGAGGGACCACAATCTATATCTTCTGATAATATAATATTATCCCTTTTGATGCCTTTTTCTTCAACAAGAGTATCTGATTCAGTTTTTTCCTCGGCAAGAACATCATCAACGGGCAGAATTTTGACGAAATTACTGTCCTGTCTTGGTTTAATAAACTTTGATCCAAGTTCGAAATAATGAGCCTTGAGTCGCAGTAAATCTGATTTTGGCATTTTTTCTTCGAATTTTTTAACTCTAACTTGATATTTTTGAGGCGAATCAATTTGTGATGAATTGTTACTAGAGTCTTGCGTAATTTTTGAGGATGTCAGAGGAGGGTGAATTTCTGCTTTATCAAGGCTATGTCGTGATTTATCCAATTGAGATTTGTCAGAATCAAGTAGAGAACTTACAGAACTGTTACTTCTAATATCATAGCCCTTCATTGGACCAGATAGACGCCTCGGTGAATGACAGTCAGCTGATCTTTTTAGTTTAGTTAAAATATTTTTTGTTGACATTTGGGGATTGAACATATTTCTCTGCTTCTGTAGCATCAATTTCCTTTCCTGACTTGCTAATTTGTGCAGCTCCTTCAAACGATTCATCTCTTCCTTTTCTTGTTGCAATTTCAATAGTAATGCTCTCTGTTTTTTTTTAACAGAACTTATTCTACTGTCTTGTCCAGTATCTCTCAATGCTCGTTTCTGTTCTTCTAATTCAACTAATTTTTTTGTTCTATCATTAAGTGTTTTTTCACGTGATTTAAATAGCATTTCAATTTTATCATACATATGTTTTTCATCCTTTATGAGTTGTGCCATTTCAAGATCCAAATACTTGTTGAATGAACAAGTAACATCACGAGTTGAAATACTAATTTCAGTTCCAGTTTCTGTTTTTATAGATGACGTTGTCTCATGGAGACTTATCTCCGACATTGTTCTTATTTTACTTGGCAATGAAATTTCTTCAAGCCTATCGAGGTCTCCAAATTCATCAATTGAATTTAATGATAAATGGCCGATGTCATATAATGAGGAGCCCTCTCCACGATTATAAGTTATTCCAGGATAAAATTTTGATGATTTATCATGATGATTCCGAAAAATTTCAGTTTGTGTTGCAATATCATTAACAGTTTGGGTTTGAACTTCTTTACCTGATTTTTTCTCTACAAATATTTTACTCTCATCAATTGGTTCTTTATTCTCGGGATAGTTAATTTGTTTGTTAACCTCATGAGACATAATGTGTTCGGCTTGATTTGAGCCAGATTGATGTTTTTTTTCAATTATATCTCTTTTTTTATTATTATCTTGTTTTGCATTATATAAACAATTTTCCACGTCCATAACTTGACGTAAGGATTCATTGTAAGAATCAAAAAGATGTAATTCCGCTTGGAATTGCATGTGGAGAGCGCTTGGATGAACTAAGGAAACATCCTTCTCTCTATCGTTCTCCGAATTTTCAGCCTTTGAGAGTGAACTCTGGAAATCTGAATCATTAATTTGGCTAATTTGTAGAGAATTTTTTCCATCTTTTTTACGTTTCGGACGATAAACCAAATTCAAATCTGGCGTTACGAGATTTGAAAATTCATCTTGTTTAGAATAACTCTCATCTCTGAACGAGATCCTTCGAGGATCTAATAATAATAATTCTTGTGGGGGATCAATTGAGGCTTTTTCATTGCTAAATTTACGATCATTATCTCTTAATTTTTTGCTTTTAACTTTAATATTATTTCCTTCTGATGCCGTGGCAATTTCTTCTGATAATTCACTGTTTGTCGATACATATCTAGAGTGTATTTTAGTTGGTGAGGCTTTTGTTTTATCCGATTGTTTCTTATTTACCATCTCTTTTGGTATAAATATTCGATTATGCTTAGCATATTCTTCGTTAGATTTTTGAAGGGAATTTTCATAAGCAGAGATCCTAGATGATTCTCTACTTTTTGAATTGCGATCTAATACTGATTCCGTACTGAATGTTCGTCCTCGACTCTCCAGGGATCTTTCTCGGCTTTTTCCACTGTATGAACTCGTCGATCGAGAATCTTTCTTTACCGTCGTACTAGATGATAATTTCTTTTGACATTTTTTCGTCATCGAATTAGTTAATTCAGTTTCTATGGGTGAATTGGAAGTAAATTTTTCATTTTTTGATTTTTTAACAGTTGCCTCGAGATCTTTTCGTGAGATATGTTTGAAATTCCTATGTTTCAATGTATCCGAGCTATCTCCATCCTTTGAAAAGTTTGAACCATTTGAACCATTTGTTCGAAATTTTTTTAATCGATTTTCCTTTTCTCTCGACGAATCCCTTGCAGTATCCTTCTTTTTTCCAATATTTGGACTGAAAGAAATATTTGGTACTTTCAAGGATTCAATCTCATCATTGGTGATGAAAGAAGTGCTTTCGGATTCAGAAAAATCCAATTTTCTCTGTGCCAATGACAGCTTTATGTTTTTTTCTAATTTTTGTTGACCCTCTTTTGGAGTATTGGTGAGTTTAATTCGTTGATTTGAATTTTCTCTAGGAGAGTAATCTGAACTCTTGGGAGAGATTTTCATATCAGGCACTTTCAGGGGCTTGATGAACTCCATTGTTTTCGATCTTGATAATTCGTTTTGAATATCTACAGCTTTCAAAAGCTTGGTAGAGTAAATCTCTTTGCATGATTCATTTTTCGCTGCTACTGCAAGTTTTTGTTTTACTGCACCGATAAATGTGAAAGGATGGGCTTGAATTTTATCACAATTTTTATCGATATTTTTTTCTTCATGTGATTGATACTGTAGCCCCTAAGCAGAAGACAACAACAAAAAAACTTGTATTATATATAAATAATTGTTAAAGGAAATTCGCATACTTTAGAAAAAATTACATACTTCTGTACTATTCTCTGCACGCTCTCCAATGAGATCAGGCTCTGAGGAACAAAACATACTTCTTCATATCCACTGAAAAATTTTCTCAATTATTCGATATGGTTTATTTATTAGAAGAAAAAAGAAACTGTCTATGCATTGTTATTACCATTATGTGTCGCAAGAATAATGTTGAATAACAATTTTTTTAATGGATAAATGAATGATTGTTGCTACCTAAGATGGAAAATAATAAATTTAGTTTCGTTTAGAAAGTTTAAATCAGTTAAAATTGAGATTGTCTTGTTAGCTCTTATGTGAATTGACACTCGAATGCGTTCTTTCACGGTCAAAGTACATGATGCGACAATAGAATGAGAAGGTGAATTTTTTCACACTTACCAATAAAAGCATAAATCCCAAAGAATGAACTAGTTGATTGAATTCATACTGAACTCTTAACTATTCTGTGAATGAATAGTGTAAAAAACTTATTTCATTGCTTTTCATTGAAACGAAGAATTCGCTCAGATTTTATATTATTATTATAATAATAAGGGTAAAGCGCATGTCACGAATTATCGCTCATCACTTTTATTATACTTGAAATATATTATTGAAATAATTATCAAAATCATTGATTGATAATTCAGTTGTAATGTAAATACTATGTAGGTTTTATTTCAGTAAATTCATTGATTTTTTTCAAATTGAAAAAAAAAACAGGACTCCGAATGTTAGGCTTGTGAAGATAACGTTAGAAATGTAACTGACATTGATCAAATTATGGAGGTTAGGGCGAGTTTTTCACGGCGCTTTTTGTGGAGGTCCTGAGTGTTACCTATAGATGGCGTGTCATATATGTGTTGAGGCTCCTCACGGGAAGAATACTTTTATAGGAAAAAACAAATTATGTGAGAAAAAAAAACATCTTATAATAAAAACATACAGTAAATATATTATCCTCAACGGTATTACAAGATTAGTATCCTTTTTTTTAATTGTATATTCTTTTCATATTTTTTTCTATAGAATTAAGTTATTAGATCGAATAGAATTGAGTAGTTACAGTAGAGGATTCCATTTCAATCTGTCCCATTTTAAATTGAAGTCTGTGCAACCATCTAAGTAGCACTGCATTTGATTCTCGACGAGTTGAAATAAAATGTTCGACCATTCGAGTAGGAGGAAGATTCCGACAATTTTGTAGACGTATTTGCAGATGACCAGAGAGCTGAAAAAATTTATTAATCCACTAATCCTTTTGAAATTACGTGGATTATATGAAAAGTAGTTTTTCATTACCTGAGCATGACTTGAGTACAGAATGGGACTCCATAGGGGTAAAAGTTTGCTTAGAAGAACAGATTGACATTCCAGTAATGCCTCCAAGAGGCTTAAAAAATGCAAATTCACCATTTCTGCGAGCTAATGAGAATGCAAAGAAAAAAGATTAACGCAATCTCGATGAAAAATTATGATTATCATTTAATTACATACCACTTTTGACGTTGAAACTAATTGAAGAATAGAAGGGGTTACTTTACCCCAAAATTCTACAAGAATATTCATAGTGACATTGTAACTTTCGCTGTTTGAAGAATTATTCTTCGATATTTCTTCCAAGTAGACAGTCCACAACTGAATATAATATTGATAAGAAAAATATGTATAAAAAAAATGATTTGATAATTCAAAATGGAAAACTTTGGTACAATCACCTGGCACAATATGAAAGTGTGAAACAATGATGACATATGAAGTACAGATGCCTTCCTCTGTTCAGGAAAACCCGAGAATATAACTTGAATATGATCAGCAATGTGACAGGAAACTTCCTGAGGAATTGGTTGTGCTATTGGAATGGGTGATCCATGACTATGTGTACTGTTTCCTGTATTCATTGCTGTATGCGTCAGTGCACCAAGTAACAACCAAGATAAAAGTCTTATATGGCCTATACATTCTACATATTCACGGGCACCCTGTGGAACCATCGAAGGAGCACTGTACAACCATGGAAGATATCTTGCAACAGCTCTATTTTCTCTATTATTTCCTCGAGTAATTTCCAAAGATAAATATTGCGCAAAGCCACATTTCAAAATTCCACCAAGAGTATCTTCATTTAATCCAGCTTGCATTCCTTTGCTGTAGCTTTTTATTCTATTCAAGGTATGAAAATCAGCTAAAAAATCTAAAATTTCGGGTATTTGATTCCGCAAAGTTTCTGAGGCATTAGTATTATAACCATGATACATTTCCCTGTGTAATCCTTCAATTCTTACAGTTGAAGGTAATGTTCCACCTACGTCCTGAAGGACAAACTGTAAAATGAATAGAAAATTATTATCTGGAATAGTTGTTTTAAACTTCATTGCCTGTACAAGTTCAAAAACAATTGTACGTCCCAGTAATTGCTTATCACGCTCTCGTAGATATGCCCGATGACACAGATAACATATGTCAATTAAATAGATGTACTTCAAATTTGAATTTTGAATAGCATAACTCAGAACTTTTGAAAAGGGTTCCAGTATGCTCTTTGTTTGCTGAATACCTGGCACTTTAAGAATGGATATCATTATTCTTAAAAGTGGTATTGTATCTTCAATGGAGGATAATAATAAAACTAATCTTCTGAAAAATCCTTCAAAATGAGCCACAAGTCCAGTCCATGTTGCAGCACCAGGCCCTAAACCAGCTTCTAGAGGTAAACAATCGAGATAACAAGCAATATTGTGCAAAATTATTGGTAAATTATCAATTGGAAGTGTTTTTTTTCCATTCAATGTTTCCAATAATAATTGCAATGGACCAATGGGATTGAGCTCATTAAAATCTACAAGAGCTTGTGCCACACTCTTGAAAAATTGCATTCTCGTAGCTTCATTAATATGTGTTTGGAACATTTGTACAAATATACCATTAGGTGCCAATTGATGTAAAACACATCTCAGAAACTGATGTGCAACACTAACAGCTCCACCAGGCAAGTGCATGTTTGTCTCATTCTGCCAAGGATACATGGAATTTAATGCAACCTTAGTAACAATTCCAAGAATTTCTGGAAGCATTGGCGCGGCTAATGCTGGTTCACGATGTATAAACGTTCCCAGTGTTATAATACAAAGGCCCAATTCTTCATCAGAATATTCTTCTTTAATAGTTCCACACTCAGAGCATCTGTCATATATACAATCATCTCCTACTCTCAACAAACTCTGTCTAAGTGTGAAATCAGCGTGGCAAGCTTGTTGAGTTGAATAATCCATGTTAAGATGCGCCTGGGGTCCACCCGTCCAGGAATCCATTCTCTTTGTGTGTCCAATAACATGATGACCACTTCCCGGATAAAATCTTCGAGATCTCTCTCTTTGGGTTCTCGTGTGGTCTCGGAGTTTTCCCCCTTTTTTCTCATGTGGATCCAATACTCTAAAACAGAAGTCATCAGTCTCCATTGTTGGAGGTGGTGATTCCAGAGCTACTTGTTTTATTAATCTTCTTGCAGGACTTGCAGATCTACTAGAATGGACATCAGTATTAGCCATTAAGGCCCCTCCAGACTGATTATCTAATTGAATACTCTCTCGTTTTTGAGGTAGCTCATGAGATTCTGAATGATCTTCATCTAATTGGGATAAATTATTATATTCAATAAGTTGAGGAACTCCCAATGCTTGTCTCACACGCTCCGCTAAACCACTGACAGCTCCACCATCGCGAGCCATTCCAACTGGCAGTAATCTTTCTGGCATGGGAAACTCAAGATGTGACATACTTCTTGGGCTTGTCAAATCACTGGAGAGGCAAGTCTCACTGTCTTGCTCAAATGATGAATTTACGGTAAGTACATCCATTTTTGAGAGTGGAGATTCAGGAGAGCCATAGGTCTCCTCACACCTCAACATTTTTTGATTCGATCTTTGGAAGGCTGACCGCGTAGATGTTCCACCAATTGGAAGCAATCTCTCCATCATTGGAGCTGTCATTATTTGTGGCTGACAAGTTGGATTCCACACTGGATGCTGTCCATTATCAGTTGAAGTTCTCTGGGATGAAATTGAACTCACTGCTGGACTACTTGAATCATCGCTCCCTCCGGCTGTCAGTGTTTGCGATGGTGAGACTGGAGAAGTTAATGGTGATGTTCTGTCTACATTCTTCTGACGCCCTAGATGTTTAATGCCTGGGGACTCTGCATTCTCTGATTTTGGCGTCAGAGCTGGACTACTTTTTTCGATTAGCTGAGCCGATTCGTATTTTTTCCTATATGATGATATATTAGGAGAATCTATTGGCAGCACTATTTTCTCCTCATTTGATAATTCAGAATGCGTTAAAGGCCTTTCTGGAATACTTGAACTCTTGGTTGTGATTTTTGGCTTAAAGTCATGTTGGCCCGTTAAGAGGGTGCTTGCCGCCATCATTTTTACACCCTCTTGGACACTCCATTTTTTCTGGAGACTAGAAGAACCTCCCTGTAAAAAATGAACATTTATTTTATTCCTTTGCTTTGGGAAAATTTATTTATTATTATAAATTGTTTATACCTGATGAGAATCATCTTCATTCCCTAAGAACCAAGTTGGTTTGGATTCGATTTTCGATTGTTCCGATTCTTGAATTGAGTCTATTCTGTCCAAAAAACCGCTAGCCATCGATGTCCTTGTCATCATCATCATCATAGAAACGCTCCTTCCGACCAAAGCAGAACTTTCTTCCAATTCGCCAAATGATGCACCACCGCTACCGTGCAAAGTACTGTCGGATTTCGGACTCTCGGATATTGCAGCAAGTTCGGACTCCGTATCATCAGCATTGATAAAATAGCTTTTTTTTTCATAGCCATTCATTATAGCGAATTATTGTAGAAAAGCCAGCCAAAGCTCAAGCGCAAATTAATTAATCAATAGAATAAAACAACTTGCAAAAAATAATAATAGTGAAACAAAGTAGATATTAGGGGTGAAACAGGCATATTGGATTTGATTAAGTAAGAAGCTGTTCATTTTATGGAAATTTGTCGAAAGGAATGAGAGTATTCGATACAGGATATTTTCATTGAATTCATTGAGAAGCTGAAGAAATTTCAAAAGAAAATCATAGGTTGAAAGTTATTTTTCGTTATTTTTCGAAAACCATCTATTCTGGTCAGAAATGGAAGGCCAAAATTAGGAGAAAATGCTTCAAAACTATCCAAATTTGTGGGGAATGAGCTTACCGTTGAGCTGTTTTTTTTTTTTTTAAATCATGCAATGGAATAATTGGAAAAAGTTTTACGCCAAACAGTATCATTGGTCTTTCGATTTTACTCTGTTTTTCTCTGAATTAATAAAATAAATGGATACTAAGTAAAAGTATTAACCTTGGATGTTTGTTTGTGTGACCAGCGTTACTTGTTGATTCCTCCCAATGAGTTTCCATTGTATGAGATTGTCCATGCATCGGCCCAGGATTTCGTTGATGTACTGAAACACTTCCTGTACGCATTGGTGGGCTCTCATTTTCGATTTCTCCTACTACACTCGTCATCATGTCGTGATCTGCTCCAAGAGAAGGTTGAGAAACATCTGGAAGTGATATATATCATAATAGGATTACTATATTAATATAATGATCAATATTATAATTTTGAGAAATTTAATATCAACCCCTCGATCGGGAAGGTGGTGCAGCCATGACAACGGTAGCTGGAATTCGTTTACACTGATGATGCTGGCAATCCAGAGTGTTGAGAACAATTTTAATTAATGACTGAAGTTGCGTACACCAAGGTTGTTGACCATACTGGCACTGAAATAATTTTCTAATGAATGATCCATATTAATATCAATTAACAATTGAATGAAAAAAGATTGTGTAGAGACCTTGTAAAGAATGACTAAGAGTGACATTAACCAGGAACGACGAACACTTGGCTCCAAATACCACAAACTATACGTAGGAGGTTGATGATCCATTGGAGGTACTTTTTGTGGTGGACACGGGCAGTGTTGGAGGATCGCTAAAATTGGTGGTATCATCATCCAGCTCATTACGTGATTTTGATCTAATAATTGTGGCAAATTGGCTATAAAGACATTAAAAACTGAAGAAAGGCGCAGCCGCTGAGGGGAGAGATGAAAAGTTCTCTCAGTTTGATTGTATCCAAGCAGTAAATATAAATGACGAAGAACAATTCCTTGAGTTTTCGAGAGGGACTTTTCATCCGTTTGATAAGCCTAAAGATGAATGAAATTAATGCTCCAATGATGCACAAAACAACTGACTAGGCTCTTTGAATAATATATCCCATTATTGCCACTTACTTGATCTGGTCTTGAAAGAAATTGCATAAGGAGAAACACTAGAAGATGCATTGTCTCTTTATCGGCCTCTTCAAGTTCGACTATTTTATGGGTGTACCCTGGAAAGGTTCCAGTTTCATCCACTATATTTAATGTATGAACATGTCCGTCTGAAAAAGATGTGAGATGAATTATTATCTCATATAGTCTTCAATCGTACTATCAACTACTTTAAGTGCTTGCAAACGTATAGAGTATATTCATGCATAAAATCATGCTTCAATTCTACTTCTACAACTATAGATGGACTCCTCATCTAACCCTCCTTTCCCCCATAACACATTAAACTTACCATAGATGCCTTGCATGTTACGATTTTTTTCCATTCATTCATTCATTATAAAATTATTATTTATTTATTCGATTAATAATTCATTTCTTCTGTTATTTCTTGTTATAAAATTGTTTATGTCACACTGAGAAGGCACATTTACCAGTTAAATCCATCTATAGCAAGCAGAGTACACTACACTACCTGGTAAACTGTTATTAGGTGGGATTGACCCCAGCAACTGACCCAAACCGAATCTCGAGCTTTTCCTTTTCAATATTGGTGCTGAATATTGACGACTGTATACCTTTTCCTTTTCTGCGAGAGATAATAAAGCAAATAAAGCCGCAAAAAGTCTAGATAATGTAGGAGGAAAAGGAAAATTACAGATAGAATCTTATTACCTTGCTTAGTGTCTTGACGAGGAATCATAGATGCTGGAGCGGACATTGTTCTTTTGTAAGGCCATTTTGTGCCAAAACTAGCACTAAGAGTTTTCACAGAACTAGTTCCGCTTCCATCCGATTGTGATAAGGCTTCCTGAGCTCGATGCAATTTTCGCATGAAAGTATCACTATTCAAGTCGGTATTCCTCAAATCTCAAGAAAAATCGAAAGTGTATTATTATATTATT